>APFE030914098.1:0-56132 GCA_000404065.3 Pinus taeda
TGCGGAAATGGCCGAAAGAAGGAAGCAAGGACTATGTTACTACTGTGATGAAAAATACTCCCTAGGTCATAAATGTAAGGAGCCCAAATTCTTTCAAAATAGATGCCACTGACTACAACTCAACAGAGGAAGATCCTCCACTCAAGGAACATGAGCCCTTAGAGGATGACAACCAACAGGACAATGTCTCTGACGAACCAGTTATTTCGTTTCATGCCTTGGTAGGGATTTGTTCCCCTCAAACGCTCAAAATCAGAGGGTTTATTAAACATCGCCCAGTAGTAGTCTTGATTGATAGTGGAAGTACACATAATTTCATCCATCAAAAAGTCGCAGAAATGGTGCATTGCTTTATACGAGCAGTTTCTAACTTCCAGGTTCAAATTGCAGATGAGGCACAATGAAATGTGAAGGCCGTTGTGAAAATGTCAAACTTCAAATGGGGGATTATCAGTTGAAAACCCACATGTTTGCCATACACATGGGGGGTTGTGACATTGTCCTCGGCACTGACTGGCTCGGCACTCTTGGGCCAATCACAATGGATTTCCAGGAGTTGTATATGAGTTTTAAGCAGAACAACCACACACATACCCTTCGAGGACTCCAGGCGGGAGCCCCTTCTATCATCAGCTTGCATAGGATGGAAAAATTGTTAAAAAAGGGCAATCATGGAGTTGTAGCTCAATTTAATGCCATCCAGGTAGTCGAAACCAAGCCGTCGCCACTTCATCCTGAGATGCAACAAATTTTAAATAACCATATGTCGGTCTTTGACAAGCCTCAAGGGCTTCCACCCTCACGAGGGGAACATGATCATAGCATCACCTTGGTTCCAGGGGCCCAACCCCCAAATGTGCGCCCATACAGATATCCGTTCACCCAAAAGAATGAAATAGAAAAAATCATCAAGGAACTTTTGGAAGCCAGTGTCATTCGTCCCAGCATTAGTCCTTATTCATCCCTAGTGGTCATGGTGCTAAAGAAAGATGGGGAGTGGCGGATGTGTCTTGAATTCAGGGCCCTCAATAAGCTGACAGTCAAAGATAAATTTCCCATCTCGGTGGTTGATGATTTTCTAGATGAACTCAATGGGGCTCAATTTTTCACAAAGCTGGATCTTCGCTCAGGCTACCACCAAAGTCGCATGAAGGAAGTCGACATCCCCAAGACTGCTTTCAGAACTCATGAAGGCCACTATGAATTCCTGGTCATGCCATTTGGTCTTTGTAATACCCCTTCTACTTTTCAAAGCCTTATAAACCACATTCTCAAACCATATCTTAGGAAATTTGTCCTTGTCTTCTTCGATGGCATCCTCATCTATAGTTGCACTTGGGCCGCACATCTTCAGCATGTAGATCTACTCTTGCAACTGCTCCGCAAGAATAAATTATTTGTCAAGATGTCCAAGTGTTTGTTTGGCATGGTAGAAGTAGAGTATTTGGGCCACATTGTGGGGCGTGAAGGTGTCAAGGTGGACCCCAAAAAGATCCAGGCAATGCCCAGGAATGGCCTCAACCCTAAGAACCTGAAGAGCTGGAGGATTTTTGGTCTCACCAGGCTTTTATCGTAAATTTGTCTTGCAACTATGGTTGCCATCGCGAAGCCGCGTCACCAACTCCTAAAAGAAAAATCATTCTTCTGGAATGAGGAAGCACAACAGGCCTTTACAGCTCTAAAAAATGCCATGTGTTCCACTCTAGTTTTAGCACTACCTGACTTCACCAAATCTTTTGTCATTGAATGTGATGCTTCAGGTACAGGTATTGGGTCAGTCTTAATGCAGGAAGGGTGGTTGTTGGCCTTCGCAAGCCAGCAACTCAGTGGGAGGAATCTGGGCCAATCTACCTACGAGAAGGAAATGATGGCCATCTTACATGCAGTTGACACCTGGCGACCTTACTTATTGGGGCGACGTTTCCAAATCCGCACAGATCATCACAGTCTCAAATATTTTTTGGAGCAATGCCTATCCTCCCGACAACAAAATAAATGGCTAGCCAAAATGCTGGGATATGATTATGAGATCATTTACAAGAAAGGGAAAGAGAACAGTGTAGTAGATGCATTATCTCGCCAATTTGAGGAGGAAAGTACCCTGCTAACAATTTCCCTCCCCATTCCAGAATGGATTGAAGAAGCTCGCAGGGAATAGTTTTCACACCCTAGGCTCTCCCAACTCATTTCTCAATTGTAGGCAGATCCAAATTCCACCAAGGGCTACTGGTGGCAGGATGATATTCTTCACTACAAGGACAGAGTCGTAATATCACCAGCATCCACCCTCAAAAGTCACATTTTGGCATAATTGCACTCATCTCCCATTGCAGGACATTCGGGCTTTCAGAAGACATATGCTCGCACTAGAAGATAATTTTTTTGGACAGGCATGAAAAAAGACATCCTTACCTTCGTAGCAGAATGCGATGTCTATCAATGCCACAAAGGGGAAACCGTCAACACACCAGGCACATTACAACCATTGCCCATTCCGGCATCAATTTGGATGGAGGTTTCTATTGATTTCATTACTGGTCTTCCAAAGTCAGGGAACAAGTCAGTCATCATGGTGGTTGTGGACTGATAGTCGAAGTATGCTCATTTTTAGGCTCTACCCCACCCGTTTACACCAACTTTTTTTGCTCAATATTTCATGGATCAGATCTTCAAATTGCATGGCATGCCCACTTCTATTGTGTCCGACCGCGATCCAATCTTCACCAGCAATTTTTGGCAGGAACTCTTCAGAATACAAGGCACTCAACTAAAACTCAGTACTTCCTATCATCCGCAAACAGATGGTCAAACTGAAGCCGTCAACAAATGTCTAGAAACCTACCTTAGGTGTTTCACTTTAGAAAAGAAACACCTTTGAGTACAGTGGCTACCTATGGCTGAATGGTGGTATAACAGCAAATATCATGCCACCACCAAAATGTCTCCCTATGAAGTAACAGGTAGACCAGCATCGCTCAGAGCGCCAATTTCAAGAAGGGGATCAAGTCTTTTTACGGCTCCAACCATATAAGCAGACATCACTCGAAGACAAGGGGTGTCAGAAACTCTCTCCCAAATTATACGGACCATATCAAGTACTTCAGCGCATTGGATAAGTGGCCTACAAGTTGGCCTTTCCATCTACTGCAAAAATCCATCCAGTTTTTCATGTCTCATGCATCAAGAAAGTGATTGGGAACAATTGCAGAATTCAGACCAGTCTACTGGAATTGGACGAAGAAGGCTCCATCTGGCTTCAACTAGAACAGGTCCTAGACACATGAGTCAAGCAACTGTGCGGCCGCATGATTAAGGAAGTCCTCGTCAAATGGAAAGACACCTCTCCCGAAGATGCAACTTGGGAACCAACCACTATTCTTCAGCAGTTTCCGCAGCTTCAGCCTTGAGGACAAGTCTAGTCTTAAGAGGGAGGGCATGTTAGGGTCCCACCCTAACCCCCTTATTTATGTAATGGGATCACGTCATAGTCAAGATTCAATAAAGCCCATATTAATAATTGTAAGTGGTTAATCCGCAATTAATAATGGAACCACAGTTAGTTGCAAATGGGCCGTAGTATTAGATAGATGGTATTATTAATACCATTGTATTCGCCCATGGTATTGCATGTATGAGTCATATATAAAGGATAGAGACTCCCTACGAGGAGCATCGTGTCTTATTTTGTAATCGAGCTCTGATCTATTGGAGGTTGCCCCCTCGAAGAGGGAAGTGAACATTACTCTCTGAATAGTAAAAGCATTACTATTCTGTGTTTTGGGTATCTTTTCTTCGCATATTTTGTGTTATGGGTATCTTTTCTTCACATATTCTGTATCTAGGTATCATTTGTAGGTTAAGAGCATAACAGATTCCCTCATCAAGGTTAGGTGATTGGAGCTAGAATCACCTTTGTCCAAATGGACTAAGCCGGTGAAGTTTTTTTTATTGCTACGTGAATGGAGACTATCTTGCAAATGCGAGAACTTCTATATAGTAGCCTGGAAACTCTATATCACTATGCCTGGGGGCATGCAAACCTTTTTGTATGCAAGTGAAGAGCGACCATTTTTTTCATAGTTTGTAGATTCTCAACCCTTTAAACTCGTAGGATTGGTCATTCCTAGCTTACATAAAGAAAGGATATGGAGCAAAGTTTCGAATGGTGCAAGCTCCTTAAAAATTGAACCTATCAGTGAAACATCCTTATTATACAACTGGCACGAGCAATTTCACACAAAGTTCAAGCACATTAAAAATTAAACCTAAGAAATGAGCAGATTTTCCGCCAGAGTTTAAGCTCATTAAAAAATGAGCCAATCTCTAGTAAATAACCATTATGAATGCATTATCTTCATCTTTTGAGCCTTGGTCATGTTCTTACCATCACGTCCACTCTGTTTTAGCTGATCATATGCCTCTATTTGATTGTTTTCCCTTTTGAGGAACAACTGCAACGAGTGATTCTATTAGCCATCCTTGTGACACTGCCATGATTGGAAAATTCCAAACCTTACCTGGAAGCAACTGCTACTTGAAAATATCACTCATTCCTAAAAACCAAGTCTCCTTTAAGCACTTTTCATCTAACTTGTAAGATGTCAAAAGATTGTCGAGCAATTGGCCTCTCTAGCTCTAGATTTTAATCTTTTTGGACTGGAGGGATTATTACACAGAACGATCGAACGCTTGTCTTGTTTGGCTTGTTAAAACTATTGAAAATTCATCCCTTTCATATTATTTTATACTTTTTTAGACTTAAGGGATTATATGACGAAAAAGGATTACTGGAGTTTCTTCTCTGTCCCTTTTTAGAATCTCTAAAATTAAAAAAGGACCGAGTTGTCTTTGTCATTAAACTCTTTAAAACCAATAGCGACAAATTTGTCCATAGAGACAAGAACGAGTCTCACTATCACTAGGCTCATTAAAACATAGCAACGGGTTTGCCGGAAGGGAAAATTATAGAGCAAGCATATGTTATCGTCCTCAAGCTTGATAAAAATAAAGAGGTACAGGTCAAAAATTATTGGGGAAAATTGGGAAGAAAACTTGAAGAAACTTTATTGGTAGCAAGTCGCTCTTGAACATGACACTTTCACTCCATCACCGTGGTTGGGTTATTTCGTTCACCAGTCATATTACCATTGGTCCATCGTACCATCCATCTTTGGGGTTAATGCTACCAATCCATTTTAGCTTCACCGATATGTTTAAGAGAAGTTGATGAGAGAATTCACCAACCCAACTTGTGTATCACCCGCTGCAATACCTTCACCTTTTATTCTTTCATGACCACCACCCTGAACCCTGTATCATCAGATCGTTTTCACCTCCACAAAATCATTTTCTCTGTTTTGTGTCATAGATGTGGGATTCATTAAGGCCCTCCTACGATGGGTCACTTCTTGTCTACGACAGCTCATTATCTAAGAAGTCGACCTAGGAACAACCCTTTCAGTACTTTGAAGCTTGCATGACAATAGAAAAGTTCTCACTTTCGACGATAGGTTTACATCAATGGCTTTTGACTGAAAGATTTTGTGTGGTGTTCGACGCCCAGTCCCATTTCCACACCACGCGAATTGTACTGCAGTACCTTGAGGGTCATCATCATTATCGGCGATTCCTCTCGTGCCTGTTAATAGCTTACATCATTAGCTGGTAATCAGGTGATGTCTTTCCATGTTCGACTCCAGAACATTTTTCACATGGATCGACTTGTACTTTGGGCGAAGATTGGATGAGTTTGAAGACCCCGGATCTAGTTTCATCCATCTAGGCTACAATATATTCAAGAAAATAAGAACATCAAATGTACATCATTGCTGCACAGATGATCATCCAAACCAAAGGATGATGGCTCTATCAGAATCATCAGTCTGCCACACAGACGGTTGTCTATCCTATGTACATGAAAATGAATTTATAAAGCTGAGCATAATTTGCTCGCCTCATCTAGATTATGAAATTTTTTATGAAGATAATGTATTGTATTGTATCTTATTATAGGTCACCCTCCAGTTTGAAAAACCTCAGATCCTCATGATAAAGCATTTCACCCAACATCAAAAGATTTATGACCTCATGCTTTAGGGGGAAATTATTATAGACATATTTGGGCGCTACAACCCCAATCATATATGTCCATATACCAAGGGATTCTGAGTCCCTAAAAGTGTTGTTTCACACCCTAAAGTAACAAGGTCAACTGATTACATCATCTCCCAGAAGTTCTCCACAGAAAACTGCTCAGAACTGGACAAAACTGGACCATACAGACTGCTCAGTGCAAAGGGTGTGATGCATCTCACCTGCCACATGAAAAAAGTGCAATGCATACTGAAAAGCCCTTCTGTAGGGTGTGATGGGTGAGAGTAGACAAATGGTAGAGACAGTTTGCAAGGTGGATGATCATGGAATCTTCTAGAAACTTCTCTTGTGACACTTTCCTCTCTAAACTCGCCCAGGGATGAGTAAGAGATCATGAATCTCAAAGTGGAACAAAGAACTATCAAAGAGACAACACTAATCAAAATCCCAGAAGCTAACTCACCCCCATACAACCATCTATATATGGATCCCTCATCCTAGAGATCCAAGAGCCTGGAATTTTGTATCTTGTAAGGAAGTGTCATTGGTTTCCTGGTGGAACATCATAGTGTTGGGTGATCTAAGCTTTTCATGAGGTGAAGAATGGCTTTCATGCTGGGAGGGTGACGCTGGGTGAGATCAATGGGTTTTAATCCTCTCTTCTAATCTTTATATCAATAAAGCTATTCAAGTTTTCCTCCACATTCTTGTATGTTTGATGATATATGCACTAGTGTGGTCAATATATATCGAGTGCTATATTGTTTATGATTGTAGATCTCTACACTTTGAAGGTGTTATGTTGCTTTGACTTCACAGTACTCTTTGAAGCATGGTAATCAAGGAAGGAGCGGCAAAGATCTATCAGAAGGGAGAAGGAACAAGCGAGGAATTAAGCGAAGGATCGAGGTTGTATTCTTTGCTCTTCTCCTATCTACTTCACATAAAGGAAAATGAAAGTGGCTTTAGTTTTTTTGTTTCTAAGATAGCTACCCATCTTAGTGGGATTAGCATACATAGACACTATATTTCCTAATAACAATATTGATACTGGGGTTGACCTTGAGGTATGTACTGAGTCTGGCATTGACCTTGAGGTATGTATTGACCCGAAGGTATGTACTGTCCTTCAGGTTGCCCCCCAGGCGGTAACTAACTACCTCGAGGTTTCCCCCCAGGTGGTAACTGATTACCTTGAGGTTGCCCTCTAGGTGGTAACTGACTACATTGGGTTTGCCCCCCAGGCAGTAACTGACTACCTTGAGGTAGTGGATTTGGAATACTTCCTGACATCATAAGAATTTCTTCTACGCTCAACACTTGAGTTCCATTATTACCAGTTGATATATCATGTTCAATTGGTTGAGGAGATGCTCCTGAAAAGGTACCAGCGAGTGACTGGTACCCCGAATAAATGGAAGGACTACCATACAAAAGTGTTTCTTATGTTTGGGTAAACATAGGTGGTGAAAAAATAAGGCCTAGGTTTTCTAAAAAATTTGTCAATGATACGTACCAAGCATCACTCCTAAAAGGACTGTAGAAAATTGATTCACACTCCCTAAGTTCTAAAGTTGGTTGATTTTTAGGAAGAATTATATCTTTGTCTGCAGTAACAAGTTCTTCAATAGAAATGAGTCGAGAAGGAAGATTTTGGGTAATGATACTTCCTACCCTAGGTGAACCAGGACCACTAGAGGTTGGACATGCAAATCTTGAAGATGGAGTAGCAACAGGTTCATTTTCAGGCTCAAAAATTTTAGGTTCTTCAACTAATTCACTGGTAGAAGAAATACTACCAGTAACTTCGGAAAATAAAATTGGTTCAGAAAGATACTCTGTTGCTTGAACTTGATAATCAGTATGAACAATTAAAGATGACTCTCCAGCTTTCGATAACCCAAATCTACTATCACTACGTGATACAAGAGCTCATAGCCCTTCAAGTTGGCTTGGTGTATACTTAGGAGATTGCCCCCGAAGCCTATGAGATTGTCTTGGTAATTCAGCCACGACTAAATATTTAATTACTCACACGCAAACAAAGAAAAATTTAAATAAAACCACCTAAAGTCTCTAAAGAAACAAACAATTGAATCAAACGCCTAAAAATCTAAGAGTTCAAACCACACACAAACAGTAACTTCCAGTACTAAAAACACTAGTTGGTGATGAAATCCAATGTCATAGAATTTAATATAGAAAGGGTGATTGGAATAGTTACCCCAACAACCTGCTTAATGAAAGAGACTGGCACAAGTTTCTTCAAAAAACCATCTCGAGTGAAGAGAACCCCCCAGAGATTCCAAGTGAGTCTAGTCGACGTCTGCTCCAACTACAGTGAGACTTGTCATTCATCATCACTTTGGGAAATAATCTTAAGTTTATGGACACTAAGGTTACCAACAACAACAAATACAACTGGGGGAATAGTCTACGATCCAATCTATGCGCAAGGGCAGAGTAACAAAGCTCAACCCTCTTGAATTCACCTTGACATGATCAATCTGAGGTTTACCAACAAGTTACCCTAGGCTCCTTGACAATGGTTAATCTGAGGTTTACCATTTATAATACGCGCAAATCTTCTATCTTTCCCAATGAAACAAACTTGATTGTCTCAAAGGTTCGGACATGATCTCGTGATTGACTCATTTAAGAGGAGCTTTCCAGAATGTATCAATTACAATTGGATTTATTTCCTACCGAAAGATATAGCTACTTGTTTGTTTTAACTATCTTGGAGAGTTAATTACTCCCTACTCCAAGATACTAGCCTAAGCTATATTGGTGATAAGAGCCCTAGAAATAAAAAGATTGCTAGATCAATTTTTAATTAAGTGTTACTTTTATGGGTTGTTCTTTAAGTCAATAGGTATGGAAGTGAAACTTTGATGGTGTGAAGACTCAACTCCAAAAACACTAAGAAATGCACCTAGAATGATAAACAATCGGTTTTTTCTTTCAATGAATTTCTAGCTAAAACAAAGAGTTCGAGAATGCAATTCTTTGAGAAACAAATCCTTCTTTCAACATGTAAATGAAAAGAAAATATTTTTGTCTTTTTCAATAAGAACTTAAAACGAGACTACTAATTATGCTCATGATAAATCCCTTTCCTTTTTTCAATACTCAAAACTACAAAAAACAATTTATTTCAAAAAATATTCTACAATTTCTAGAAAAACTACAAAAACTAATTTGAGATCTAAAAACTTGCAAAAACCTAATGTATAAAAGCTTCAATTATTTTTGAGAATGTTTTACTTAGTTATTCAGTAAACTAAGGATTAATTCGTTCACAATAACAAATCAATCAAAAAACATCCAAATATGTTTTTTTTTTTATAAAAATGAAATTCAAAATTTATAACCAAGTTCATTCAAAGATTTGCAAAGAGAAAAGTAAGTCTATTTCTCACAAAGGACAGATTTCACAAACCAGTCAAACTCACCAAGAAGACAAAAGGACACTAGGGTAATCTAAGGTTTCTCATGCTTCTGATCTTTGAGTCACTACATAGACCAAGTGAAAACCACTCCAGGCATGCAAAACTTCTAGAAAATCATCTAAAACAAAAACACCAATGGAACTTACTCGCAAGAGATTTTTGACAGAACACATGCAAATCTGGGTAGACACTAAAAGCTGTAAATGAAACCCAAACTTAACTAGAAGAAAACATTTTAGGTTTTTCAAAAATTTTCATAGGGTCTGCAGGCTCCCAGAAGAATGAGATGCATTACCACTCTGTGTACTAAAGGAAAAGTGTGGAGATGCCTGCATTGTCTATAAGAAGAAAGCATTGTCCCCTAAAAAATTCAAAAAAAAAAAAGTAATCCAGATCCTAAAAGCTACCCAATCTAACATACATCAAGCAAAACTAGAAACGAAAACAAGTTTCTCAAGTTAAAGACAAAGGAAAACCAAAAACCAAATTCAGATTCCCCAGCGGAGTCGCCAATTTGTTGGTCAGATAAATCAATCTTACAGACAACGCTGGTCTCCCTAATATCAAAAGATATCTAGCAACAAGTGGACAAGCAAATCTATCTTTCTCTAAACATATTGTAATTCATTAATAAAAACTATAGAGGTGTTTAGACCCTACCTTAAGTCCAACGCTAGTTTGTAGCAACCATCCTTCAATCGTTCAAAAGAGTTTCCTTTTGAGAACCTACAAACACAAATAAGAAAACATCAAATAACACCTACATAGCTAATATCATAAATCATGTTCATTACGGTGATCAAGGAATCCATAAAATAAACCATAAAACATAGCTTATTGAGAAAAACAAACTTATTTGTATTAACTTTGAAATAGAAGAACCTTACAACCTTTTCAGCCTTAATGTTGAACAAGCTCTTCCCAGGGTCTAAAATAGGAATCTCCTTTACTTTGACAAGCCTTACAGTCTTCCAAATGATATCAAAGAGGTATGTAATATCTCCTCATAAAAGCTCAATTAGGAAGACTAAGTCCCAGCAACATTTCACCTCAAAAATATTCAACTTTCCACCTCCCAAGTAACCAGGCCAATGCTTCATTTTATAGCGCAGAGGAAGTAGTTTACAAGTCCACCTATGAAGGGATAGAGTCCTCCTTCAAAGGGATAAGCTCCTCACATCAAGGGGTTAGCTCCTTAAGGTATGGGATGCATGAACCTTAAGGGAGCGAACTTGCCACCTCAAGATTCCTTCCAGAATCTTCTAGAAATGACTCAAAGTGAGTTTTTAAGAATATACTTGTGCCTTTTTAACGTTTATAGGGGTCCACAACCATAACATAGAGACAGAGCAGTTAGGTGTGTAGGGGACATGAGTTCTAGAGACATTTGAGGGCTTTCTCTTATTTTCAAGGCTTCATATGAGGAACTGAGGCTTAAGACTTGCAAAGGAGGAAAGTATGAGTGGTAATGGACCCACACAGATTGCAGAATGTCAAGGTAACAACTTTTTGTGAAACAACAACTACACCTCACAAGAAAACATACCCATTAGGATGGTTGAATGATAAAGCATGACTACAAGTGACTAGACAGTGCAAACTCAAGTTTTCTTTTGGGTTAGCATTTGTAGATGAGGTTGAGTTAGACATAATTCCTTTGGATATATGTGGAATTGTTTTAGGTAGTCCTTACTTGTATGATAGAAAATCTATTTTCTATAGAGCTGAGAACAAGTATCTACTTATTGAAATGGAATCGAATACTTTGTGAGAGCTCACACAAGAATAATTATACTTTCATAAATTCAGGGCAGATGAAAAGAATGATAAATTCATGCAAAAAATTCTTACTAATGGTTGTAAAGGAAAAGAAACTTGATAAAACCAATGTATTTGAGGGTTGTAATGCTAAGCAGCAAGCTGATATAGAAAATATTGTTTCAGAGTATAATGTTTTGTTTCAAGAAACTAAAGGTCTGCCACCCAAAAAGGAAATAGTACATGATATTATTTTGCAGCAAGATGTTCCATTGCCTAACATTGGAATGTACAGGTTGTATGCTCTAGAGAATGTTGAAGTCAAGAAGAAGGTGCAGGAGTTGCTCGAGAAGGGGTTTATCAGGCCTAGCACATCGCCATGTGGGTCACCAATCATTTTGGTGAGAAAGAAAGATGGCTCGTGGAGAATGTGCATTGAATACCAAGCACTTAATAAGATAACAATAAAAAATTGTTATCCCCTTCCTCGCATAGATGATCATTTAGATCAATTAAAGGAAGCTGTTTATTTCACCAAGCTGGTTTTGCACAGTGGATACCATCAGGTCAGAGTTGCAGAGCAAGATGCATGGAAGACTGCTTTCAAAACATAGTAGGGATTGTATGAGTGGCTAGTTATGCCTTTTGGCTTGACCAATGCCCCTGCTACTTTCATGAGATTAACGAATGATGTACTCAGACCTTTTCTCGATGATTTCGTTATTATGTATCTAGATGACATTATAATATTTAGTAAAATTTGGGAAGAACACTTAAAGCATGTTAAGCAGACATTAGATGTTTTGAAAATAGACAAAATTTATGTTAAACTCTGAAAATGTGAATTTGGGAAAAAATTTCTAAATTATTTGGGTCATATAGTAGGGGGTGGTGAATTGAAAATAGATCCCTCTAAAGTGGCAGTCATTGTAAACTAGCCTAAACCCAAGTCTGCTACAAAAGTGAGAAGCTTCTTAGGAGCAGCACAATATTGGAGGAAGTTCATCTGTAACTTTTCCTCAATTGCAGCTCCCTTACATGCTTTGACAGGATTGAACAAGGTGTTTTAGTGAGCAGGCAAACATAAGAAATCCTTTAACACCTTGAAAGAAAAGATTATTACAACACCTGTACTAGCACTGCCTGATCTACAAAGACCATTTGAGATCCAAATAGATGCCAATGACTATGCCATGGGAGAAATGTTGACATAGCACGATAAACCCATATGCTATCATTCAGAGGCTTTTAATCATGTAGTAGTTAACTATCCTACATATGATAAAGAATTGTATGCATTAGTTCAGAGTGTGAAAAAGTGGAAACATTATTTAATGAGAAAAGAGACATTAATACATACGGATCATCAACCACTTCAATATCTACACTCCCAAACTAAGTTGCAGCAATCAGGGCATTATAGGTGGATGGGTTTTCTACAATGGTTTCATTTGGTCATCAGATACAAAAAGGGCATACATAACAAAGCTGTAGACATGTTATCTAAACCCATTATAAATGCATCTGCTATACTTAAGCATAATTCTGTACTACATGAAAGTTACATTGAACAATATGCTCAAGATATAGATTTTAAAGATGTATATGCAACTTTGAGTCAAGGCAAAAATGTAGAAGAATTGGATTATCATATGAAGGGCTGACTCTTATATCATTGTGGGAAACTCTGCATTCCACAAACTGAGAGAGTCAAGATAATTAGAGAGGCACACACTTCTCTGATATCAGGTCACTTTGGGGTAAGTAAAATAGTTTCACAGCTACAAAGATTTTGTTATTGGCCTAAAATGAATGAGATAGTTTCTAGATATGTAAGAGGGTGTACTATGTGTGCTAAAAGCAAGCCTAGCAATAGAAAATTAGGCTTGTACACTCCATTACCAGTTCCTTCTCACCCTTGGGAAAGTGTTTCCATGGATTTTGTTGGAGGATTGCCTAATTCTAGGAAAGGTCATGATTATCTATATGTGGTTGTGGATAGGTTCAACAAAATGTGTATTTTGATACCTTGTAATAAATAGATTACAATTGAAAAAATTGCAAAACTGTTCTTTGAACATGTATGGTGTTAGCACCTAAATCCGCCTTAGGCTGAAAGAAGGAAAAATTGAGGGTAACCATAAACCATGCTCAGTCTGGTAGCTAACCCTACCAGAGTAGGAGAGGACTCTCTCCGAGTCACACTCAGTGAATAAGTGAATGAAAAGGCCTAAGGTGACTTACATTGAATTATTTGTCTTAGGATAGTAAGTGAATATGAATACAAGGAGTGATTTTTATGAATGGCCGTGTTTTTGGGATGTTATGGGACCACTAGAACTCAATGAAAAGAGAACTTAATATCAAGGCACTAATTATTTCGTGAGGCAAGGCAGGCAGAAATCCTAGCAATTTAGTTTTAAGATAGTGCGGAATGGAGAGATTGATTTAAGAGGTTAAAAAGTGCATGGACAACATGAATCCTTTTCAGTAGAAGAATGAACACTGAACATGAAATTTTCCCACAGGCAGAGCAATAAAATTGAATTCTACCTTAGCTAACTTATAAAATTTCAATGGAAATGAATATGAAATGAGCTTTGAAACATAACAAGATACATATGAAACATAAGAGACACATTTGCTACACTCGCAACCACATGAATCTCATGAAACAGAGCCATTGCCTTGCATTAATCCTCTGTAAAAAATATACAATGCAGAAACAAAGTTTCTTTCCCACAGTCTCCCAGAAGTTACAAGCAAACCAAACCTTTGCAAATGGTTTGCATACAATATATAGAATTTTCCATGAAGAGATAGAATGCCCAAGGGTTGGGGAGTTACTAGAATCATTACAAAATGAAGGTGGAGAGCCAAACAACAACTACAGGTGCAATGCCACAAACATGACAAATGGCTTGGGTGGCCCTTTGCCTTCCTTTTCCACTTGGATAACTGACCATCTGGAGTGAAAATACTTATAAAACTAACTTAGGTGCCGAAAAAATAAAATTCATATGAGTGGGCCCACTTACAAAATGTTGGGAAGCGAAATTTCATGAAATAGAAGCATTCTCGCCCTTTTTCCTATATGTGCCGCGCCCTTTTCCTGTATGCGTCACGCCACTTTGAGGCTAGTGTTGAGGCACTTCCTGGAGTCCAAAATGTGTCAAAGTGTACTTGTTGGAAAGCATGTCCTATCTACTTTCCAACCTAAGTGGAACTTTTGAATTTAGAGCTCATTTTCCCCTCCAAATCTTCATTCTCCCAAGACTGCTTCCTGTGTGTCAAAATAGGGGCAGTGAGGCCATTTTTTAGTGTTTTTTGCCCTTTTGGTGGCCAAGATCTTATCCAAATTTCTTGCTCTGTGTGCCAGTAGTCATGATTTTGCATGCTAAATCCAAAAATGCAAACCATTTCTCATTTGGAGCTCCCAATCTTACGCGTCGTGTCGGTGGCGCAATGCGTATAGAGAAAAAACCTGTGTTTGTGCCAAAAAATTTTCATGTGACCAAAATTTCCCCAAATTCCTTGAAATTTGGGCTGGAAGTTCTCTATGAAGTACTATGCTATGCCAAGGAGGCTTCAGCCAAGATTCAAAGCCACTCTTTCTCTTTTTCCTATTTTGCTTCTTTTGTTGCTTTGCTCAATTTAGCCTTCAAGCTCCTTATTCGGGCCTTTGCACTCATGTTCTGTGCCCTGTTTGACAAGCAATCCTCCTCAGTATGGTTTTGTCCCTGTTTGCCTTCTCCAAAATTTTCTCCAAGTTTAGATTGACCCGATCCAACCAAGACTCATGATCGTTGTTGATCTCTTGCTCCAAGGTAGTGAGCTCGATCGGCCTCTGCTGGACAGCTTGTCAATTTTCATGTATGCTTTGCAGATCCATGATTGTCTGCTAGTCCTCAAGTTGTTCGTTTCTCTACTCCAGATACTTGATGACCCATCTAGCCCTCTCGAAATTGAGTATCAAGTCTTTGATCTCCATGTCCTGCTCCTGAATGGTCATCCTAAGTTTGGCATTTTCTGCCTCTGTCTCTTCATCCTAAATGAGGATGACATCAATCTCCTGTACACCTGATGGCCCCTCATCATGCATGGGCTCCTTTCCCTTGTCCAATACCTGTGTAGTCGATGCCAGAAGTGAGGCCCCTTCTACCCCGGGTGGAGATAACACTCGCTTTGCTGCTACAAATAAGTTCCTACTACCTTTCTGATATGTCACCAAAATTGGCATGATCATGGTCTCATGGTGCTCATGCTAATAATAAGGACCACCCAACTCCTGCTCAGGCTCGGATAGTACTTGTGGTGTGTTGAAGAAGTCATGGGAGATGAAGTCCTCCCAATAAATTCCCTGCAATCCCAACTGCTGATCTACCAAAATCCGGATAAGAGCGAAGTGATACACACTATTAAGCTGCTGTTGAGGCGTCTTATGCAGCATGAAGGTGTTCATCCTCTCTATATTCTTGCATATGAAAAATGGGAGGTTCATCATCCTCACCCTAGTAAAGTGCACTAGCAAGTGGATTTGATACACATATAGTCAAGAGAACCTCCCCTCACAACTGAAGTATTTCATGATCAATCTCATGAGCAGAGAATACTCATTCTTCAAGTATGTGAAGCGAAATACTCTTGTGAGCTCATTCAAGAATCTAGTTTTGATGTAAGGCTCATAGTGTTTCCTTTCCACCTTCTTCTTCTTATGCCACTGCTCCCCAACATTTGGTATACTTATTGCCACTGATATAGCTTTGGGTGTCAATATGAAAGTGACCCTGGCCAGCGTAGACTGACCTCCATGTAGATGAATCACAAATAAATGGGCCAACTCATGATGAAATATGACATTTGTCACCCTTTGACAAAATTCAAAACATGATAGGTGTTGGAAGCATGACATGGCAAGAGGGCATGCTTGTAACTCGGTGAGGGTAGTGGGTTCATCCCTGACATGTTTGCCACTATTGTGGTGTCCCTTGGGAGCTTGCTCTTCTGAGGATGAGTCACTTTGTGTCTCCCTCTCATACTCAGATGAATGCTGTGATGGCATGACTATTATGTGGACTGTGATTAGGCTGCCCCTTTGATGATGACGGGAGGCTGGGTGCCTTCAAAATATCTATTGCCAAGGGGAACAATGAAATAGGGATTGTTAGGAAGGGAGTGATGAAATGGGGATAGAGTTTATAGGGGAAATTTGTTATGGGTATGGGAGGAGTTTGGGTATTTTGATGGGGTAGGGTTTTGGGGTTTTAATTGAGCAATAGGAGGAGGGGAAAGGGAATATGATTTTGGTAGTGTTAGGGTAGTGATAATAGGGGAAAAAATGACATAGGGGAATAAGGGACAGGGGTAGGGTAGAAAAAATAACCTTGGCAGCAACAACACTGTTACACAACCCTAGCAAAATGATTTTTCTTTGGTGTCTTCTTGTGTTTTCTTTGTGGAATGTTTTTACATTCAATCACCGGCAATAACCCACCATCTATTTATCAAATTTGATGCATAAGTGAGTTTGAGAGCCTACTTTGCAATTAGAGGGGCTTCACAAACAATTTGAGGGAGTTTTGGCATGTTCTGGGTGCTTTATCTCTATGAGCCATGGCCCTGTATGTGTGCATCATGCGTCGGGTGTGTGCCACGCTCGTTATGGGCTTGAACAATGGGTGAGTGTTGTGTGCACCGTGCCTTGCATGTGTGCCGCACCCGTGCCTGTGTGCGTCGCGCCCTTGTTTTCACTTCCAACCGACTCCAGTTGATCACTTAAGCCTCTGACTGTATGCGTCGTACGCAAAGACCAGTGCCCGCACTCTAGGTATGCACTACACCCTTAAGAAAAAATCACTGTGGGTAGGCTATGTGTGCACTGTGCCCTCTGTGTGCACCACACTCCTGGTTATACGTGCCGCACTCTACAAGGTCGCCTCCAACTCACTCAATCGCTCACCAATGCACACTCACGCCTTTCAAACACTTCTCCAAGACTTGTAATGGCACAATGCATTTGTTTTTGACAAAAAATTGTATATATAGCCTTGGAAGAGATGGTTTTAATTTTTTCCTCTTCAAAAACCCATTTTTCTAATGTTTGAGTTTTTCACTTTTTCACTGACTTTAAAACACACTGATTTTCACTTTCCTGTTGAAATTTTAGCTTGAATGACGCAATTTTCGACACTCTTTGTGGGGATTGCACGACAAGACATTTGGCCACGGAAACCATGACTGCATCTAAAAAAATCACCTGACGACTTTTTTGAAAAAATGGCACTGTTTGACTTTTCTTCAAAATAGAGTTTTGAAGAAGAGTCAGAGTCTATCCACATGATGATGAAGCTTTCCAATTCATAGCTATTTAAGAGCCTCACTCTAGCCTGCATGGCTTTACTGGACATGTTCAAAGACCAAATTGATGAATTCCTAGACCTAGACCTCGAAATGACCTTTGTCGCTTAAAGGGCCAGACCTTGACTGTCATCGACTTTGACGATGATTGACAAAAGACCTGAGCTAGCAGGAGTGAGACATGAGGGCGAATGACTATAATGACCTTCTCCATCAGATTATGGCATGCCCCTAGTGGAATGCAACTAGGAGAATGGAGTGGGACACCTAATCATGAGATGCATAAAGAGTTTTGATCTCTGACGGAGGACTAACCAGAACGACTCTAACATTGGCTCCAATGGGGGATGGTAGCTTCTTGGAGGTGCCAAGAACAACAGGTCTCTGGAGGAGCTAGATAGTGCCTTCATCCATTGGGCTATATGGTCATCATTTTGATAAATAATACAGGACTCTGACTCATTTATGAAACTAAAACGACCAAAAAAACTGACTCAAACTTGACATTAAAATGACTTAAAGATTAGTTTGAACAACTATAACGAAACTGAAATAAAATTGTATTTACAATGATAGTGGAAGTAGCGTTAATAACTTAGAAGTGATACCGCTTGAGCAGCCGACCATTGATCGGCCCTCCTAGACCATCCTCTCCATTTCTTTCCTTAAGAAGAAAAGCATTGTGCCCCCAGTATGCTACGATCTTGAAATGACCTTTCCAGAGGTTCTCGAACTTACCATGCTTGCCTTTCTCCTCATTCCTTGCATCCCACTTTAGTACTACATCATTCACCTGAAATTTATCCACCTTTTCCTTTCTATCATAACTTTTCTTGATTTTCTCCTGCAATTTGGATGTGTTCTTGAAAACTTCTTCTCTGGTTTGCTGCAAGTGGACCATTTGATTCAGCCTCCTCTACATGGGATCTTCTTCACTGCCAGCCTCCTGAAGAATTTTGACAACCAGGGCAGCAAGAGAGGAAGGAAATACTGTATCAACTGCATAAACCAGCTCAAACGGTGACGTACCTATGGATTTCTTCTAGCTGACCCGATCTGCCCAAAGTGCATTTACCAACCTTTTATGCCAGCTCTTCTTGTTCATTTCTAGCAGCTTCTTGATTATGTTGACCAATGATTTGTTAGATTCCGCTAATCCATTGCCTTGCAAATGATAGGTAGTTGAATGACCCAAAATAATGTGATATTTATGAAAAAATTCTACCATCCACTTTGATTTGAAAGTTGTTGTGTTATCGGTGATTAGCTTGTTCGGACAACCAAACTGAGACAAGATGTTATTTTTGAGGAATTAAATGATTACTGCATCTATAGCTTGTCTGGTGGGAATTGCCTCAATCCATTTTGTGAAGTAATCTGTGGCCGTAAGGATCAATTTATGCTGTCCAGAAGAAGCGGGATGAATTTCGCCAATGAAATCCAACCCCCATTGCTGAAAAGGGGCGCTCACCTCTATGGGCTTGAGTGGTAGAGGTTGTAACTTTCGCTTTCCTTCGAAAATTTAACACTTATGACAACGCTTAACCATCTTATATACATTAGCAAACAATGTCGACCAATAGTACCCTGCTCTTAAAATTTTGTTCGTTGTTGACTTCCAAAAGAGGTGACCTCCATAGTCTCCTTGGTGGCAGTCCTCCATGATTTTCTTTGCTTCCTTTTCCACCAAAAAATTTAACAAAATGCCACCGGGATCTTTCCAATACAGTGCTAAATTAAGAATGTAGAACTTGGTAGCCTTCAACTTGAGTGTTCTCACTTGGTTTCTAGTCATGCCGGGCAGAGGTGACAAATTTTTGAGCACATATATGATATCAGAATACCATGGAGAAAGAGGAAACATTTTAGATACCTGAATTGAGAGTTCTTCATCGTTCTCATCGGACAAAGTAGCTATCATATTTATGTCCAAAGCATGCAAGTTTTATTCAGCCATTAGCTTCGCCAATCCCTATCCTTTCACCAGTTTTGTGGGCTTTATTTCTACATCATATTCCAGCAAGGCTGCAATCCACTTGCCTCTTCTTCCTTCCGGATCGGCCTGCACTAAAACATCTTTATAGCAGTGTTAGGAACATAGGCCAGAACGTGAGAATGTATAATATACACCCGGAAATATTTCAATGCCTTCACAAGTGCAAGAGCCTACTTTTCAATGATGTTATAATTTAAAGCTGTGTCTCTTATAGCTCTGCTGAAAAATGCAATGGGTATTTCATGATCATCTCTCTTCTGCAATAATACTGCTGCCATAGTATGCTCCGAAGCAAATGAAAACAATATGAAATCCTAAGTATAGTTTGGGCTTACTAGAACTAGTGCTGAGGAAAGAGCCAATTTGACCAAATTGAAAGATTTTACTGCCTCTTCTGTCCATTTCATTTGGCTGTGCTTCTTAAGCATGTTTTTCATTTCTCTTACATGCTCCGTGAGATTGGGTACAAAGTGGCAGAGGAAGTTCATCTTGCCATTGAATGATTGTATCTCCTTTTTATTCCGGGGCAGATCTATTTGCTGAATTTCTTACACACGTGCCGGGTCAATATGGATGCCATCCTTGGAGATAATGTGTCCGAGTAGTTTTCTTTCTTCCATGGCAAACAAGCTCTTCTTTGGATTCAGAGACAAGCCATATTTTCTGCACTTTAGGAAGATAGTTTTAAGATGGTACATGTGCTCTTCATCAGATTTAGAAAACACCGTCAATTTGTCCAAATACACCACCAAAAATATATCCTTCTCATTCACAAAAGCCAAGTCCATAGCACGCTGAAATGTGGCACCCGCATTCTTCAAACCGAAAGGCTTCTTTGCGTAATGAAAGGTCCCCCATGGAGTGGTGAACGTTTTCTTGTCTCGGTCATCCTCATGGATAGAAACTTGGTTATATCCAGAATAACCATCAAGCAGTGACATGCGAGATGCCCCCACTACTTGCTGAAGTATATGGTCCATTTTGGGCAGTGGATAGTTGTCCTTCAATGAAACTTTGTTCAGATTTCTAAAATCGATGCATAAGAGAATCTCACCTATCTTCTTCCTTACGGGCACCAAGTTAGAGATCCAATCTAAAAATCTGATTGGCACAATGATCCCTGATTTGTACAACCTATTGATTTCCTTTTCAATAGATGGAATCAACTTTGGATTCAGCCTTCTCAACTTCTATCTTAATGGTTTTTGATTGGGCTTGATGGGTATAGTGTGCTGAATTATATTGGTGTCATACATCTTTAAGTCAGAATAGTCCCAAGCAAACACATCTTCAAATGAAGACATCAAACTGATATATTTGTCCTTGATCTTTGGCGGCATTGCTTTGGACAATTTTACCAATTTAGGATTTGCAGCTATCCCGATATTGACCTCTTCCACGCCCTTCTCTGTTGGCTACAACGTTGGCTTGTGGGCTACATCATCCTGATCGAAGAGTTCTTCTAGAGGTATAAGCCTTTGGGAATAACGTTATTCTTCAACTGCAACACGTCCATTTCATTGATCTGCATTTCATCTGTACCATTGCCTTTTCCATCATCATTTTCTTCATCAATTGAGGTCTCTCTAAACTTGCCTTTGTTTTGCAAAAAATCATCAATCTCGTCATCATCTTGGAA
The DNA here is from genome assembly GCA_000404065.3 of Pinus taeda. Taxonomy (NCBI): domain Eukaryota; kingdom Viridiplantae; phylum Streptophyta; class Pinopsida; order Pinales; family Pinaceae; genus Pinus; species Pinus taeda. The sequence goes on from APFE030914098.1 coordinate 21,296, forward strand.
CACTTGCCAATATCTTTGTTTGTCTGGAATGGTTGGACGCTGCTTGACATGGATTTCAAATTTGTTACTAGAGTTCATTGGGATTTTTAAACTACTCGTTGCCTTAGCAAGAGCATCAGCAATGCTATTTTGTATGCGAGGCAAACATGTCAAGGTGTATTCTGAAAATAATTTCAAAATGTCTAGGACTGCATTATGGTAGGCCCGCATCCTAGGATGCTTTTCTTGATATTCGCCTCTGACCTGCTTGATAACCAATTCGGAGTTGCCATATATTAAAATCCTCTTAGCATTCAGCTTTCTTAAAATCATTATCCTAGCAACCAGAGCTTCATACTTAGCTTCATTATTTGAACATTCAAAAGTCAACTTGTAAGAGCATACCCATACATTACTAGGGACCTTGTTTGGGGCGAATAAAGGACTGCATACCCAAATTCCTATTCCAACGCCATCATTTCCCACTGCTCCATAAAAATCCATGCTCCACAAACCTTCTTCCTCCTCTTGCACGTGTTGGAAATCTGTTTGTTGTGCCTTGCCTGCTTGCTGTCCATTGCTTTCAGCTGATTTCCCAACGGTGTTCTACTATTCTTGTTCCTCTTTCTTCGAAACTTCTCTAAAATTTTCTGTTATTTCCATAATATCATTTGCTTCTACCAACTGACTATCTATATCATTTAAACTATCTGAATACAAAATAAAAGACTCTAAATCTGTATGTATATAGTTAATAGGATGATTTATTGGTTTCTCCTTGCTTGTGATCATGTACTTCATTTTTTGTTCCCGATATAATTTCCTCATTTGTCTAAATACTTCAATCGTTGCATAGGATAAATCTAGCTGTAGTGTCCCTTTTAATTTTACTACCCAAGACCTGGAAAGAAGCATGCCAAACCTTGGAGGAATGTCTACCACCACAATATCCATCAAAACATTCTTCATGGGGAGCTGATCCAAACTCAAAACCAAGTCTTTGATGAGACCTATACATCTTACTCTACTGGAATCAAACGAATAGAGATCATGATATTTCCAGGTGATGTCCAGACCAAGCTTGTCCATAATTGCCTTGGGCATGAGATTGTGAGAGGCTCCAGAATCGAACATGGTGTTATGTAACACAAAATCACGCAACCTTACATTGATGTAGAAAGGTGGCACATCGCTGTCATGAGACTCACCATTTGATGCTGACCCAAAAATCATTTCAAGTTGATCATCCTCGACATTCACCATGTCGGACATTGGGTCCAAATTTAACATTTTAGATACTTGTCCCTTATAACTGTTGTTCTTCAATATTTCAGTCAAAGGGATGGATATTTTTAGCTTGGACATATCATTCTCTAAATTGAAAGCGGGAATCCTTTCTACCTCTTTGACTGGGATTTCTTTCCTCTCCCTTTCTTTTGATGTAACTTGATGATGTGGTGGTTCTGCTGGTGTTGATTTTCTACTCTCCATTTCAACCACCTCCTTTCCTTTCCTTTGTGTACCAGCGGAATCAATCTTTGGCGCTTTAACATCCTTCTTTTTCTGAATGGGTCTGACTGGTGCATCCCTGTTTCTAAGTGAATATCGCTGTTGTTGGGTGGACAAAGCATTCATGTAGCCTCTTTTGTATTCATCTGATTGCTCCTCCAAGATGGTGTCGCTTGCTAGAACGAAATCTCCATCTTTATGTGCAGCTGAATTCTATGCATACTCCTCCTCTTCAGTGAGATAAGTAGGCAAATCATCAGGAGTAAAGAGATGATTTTCTTTTCCTATTACATTCCCGTCTTCATCTGATTCTGGTCCATGCATAAAATTTTGCTGCAAAGGTGTTTGTACTGGTTGTTGTGCAATCGGCTCTTGAGCTCGCTGATCTCTCTGTCTTATTCTATATTGTGGTTGTTGTTGGCCATGGAAGTTAAGATTTCTAACTTGTGGCTCCGGTCTATCAAGATTCACTCTTTTGAGCATCTTCTCTACCTTCCGAAGTAGCTGATCTATCGAGGAAGATTCTTCCTTTGCAGTGATCTTCTTTTCTGCCTTTGCTCTAACTCTCTTGGTCAACAGATTTGCTTCAACGCTGACTGCTATCTTCTGCATGTCTTCCATTGTAGTCGGTTCTCTTTCTCTCAATTGATAAGCCATATCAACATTAAAACCATATGGGAACTTCAATATGGCTAGTCCCACCAGTAGCCTTATATTATCTGGAATTTCATTATACACTGTATTGAATCTAATGCAATAATCTTGGACCGACTCACCAGCGTTTCTCTTGATTTGCTCTTATTTGGACAGAATTTGAAGAGGATTCTTTTTCACTTTCCAGCTGTTTAAGAATTGTCTTTATAGGTCTGCCAAGGTAGTGATACGTGCAGTCGGTAAACCTCTGAACCATTTCCTTACTTCACCTGCCAATGTTTGTACAAAAATTCTCATCGCCACGTTCTCCGCATCTATCACATGAAGTTCATAGAAGTCTACCATTTTGTCCACATGTTGCTGCACAGTAATGCCATTAGGAGTGCCATAAAAGAATGGGATTTTTCTTTGGTAAACAGTGAGCATATCATCTAAAATTTGAGGCAAAAAAAGTGGTGCAAAACGGGAAGCCATCACTCTTGGTGGATTTGTCCTTGGAGGTGTTGGAGGAGTGTGCACAGTTTTTAAGGGGCTAGCGATGGGAGTTTGAGGCTGAGCTATTATGTAGTTATCAATAGACCTGTTAGCCCTTTTCGTCTCCAAGTCTACAAAAAACTGTGGATTGTGGACAATAGAGTCAACCACTCTTTCAGACTTGGTTTCAAATAATGATAATTCAAACTGCTCGTCAAACTCTATCTCTTGAATATACTCAAAAGCATCCGGGAATGAATGAGATTTTAGCACGGGAAATATAAAGCTTTCTTGATGATGATTTCTTGAGATCTAATTGGGACTTTTGTAGATGAGCAGAGGGTCGGGATCTGGATTAGCTTTGGTGTATCTTTGAGAAGCCAACGTGCTATTGAGAAAAATCAACGGACACAAGTTACTAAACTCAGCCTATCAAATCCTAAACTTATCATCCAAAAGCTTAGAATTATTAATAATCGAGGGGATTTGATTTGTTCCATAGTGGAGTCGCGACTATGTTAGCACCTAAATCCGCCTTAGGCTAAAAGAAGGAAAAATGCAGGGTAACCACAAACCATGCTCAGTCTGGTAGCTAGCCCTACCAGAGCAAGAGAGGGATCTCTCCAAGTCACACTCAATGAATAAGTGAATAAAAAGGCCTGAGGTGACTTACAACGAACTATTTATCTTAGGCTAGTAAGTGAATATGAATACAAGGAGTGATTTTTATGAATGACTGTGTTTCTAGGATGTTATGGGACCACTGGACCTCAATGAACAGAGAACTTAATACAAAGGCACGGATAATTTGATGAGGCAAGGTAGGTGAAAATCCTAGCAATTTAGTTTTAAGATAGCGCGAAATTGAGAGGTAGATTTAAGAGGGTGAAAAGGGCATGGACAACATGAATCCTTTTCAACAGAAGAATGAACATTGAACATGAAATTTTCCCATAGGAAGACCAATAAAATTGAATTCTACCTTAGCTAACTTAGAAAATTTCAATGGAAACGAATATGAAATGAGCTATGAAACATAACAAGAAACATATGAAACATAAGAGACACATTTTCTACACTCGTAACCACATGAATCTCATGAAACAGAGCCACTACCTTTCATTAATGCTCTGTAAAAAATATACAATGGAGAAACAAAGTTTCTTTCCCACAGTCTTCCAGAAGTTACAATCCAACCAACCCTTTGCAAATGGTTTGCATACAATATATAGAATGTGCCATGAAGAGATAGAATGCCAAAGGGTTGGGGAGTTGCTCGAATCCTTACAAAATGAAGGTGGAGAGCCAAACAACAGCTACAGGTGCAGCACCACAAACATGACAAATGGTTTGGGTGGCCGTTTGCCTTCCTTTGCCACTTGGATAACTGACCATCTTGAGTGAAAACACTTATAAAACTACCTTAGGTGTTGAAAAACTGAAATGCATATGAGTGAGCCCACTTACAAAAAGTTGGGAAGTGAAATTTAGCGAAATAGAGGCATTCTAGCCCTTTTTCCTATATGCATCGTGCCCTTTCCCTATATGCATTGTGGCACTTTGAGGCCAGCTTTGAGGCACTTGACAGAGTCCCAAATGTGCCCAAGTGTGCTTGTTGGAAGGCATGTCCTGTCTACTTTCCAACCAAAGTGGAATTTTTGAATTTTGAGCTCATTTGCCCCTCCAAATATTCATTCTCCCAAGACTTCTTCCTGTGTGTCAAAATAGGGGCAGTGATGCCATTTTTGAGTGTTTCTTGCCCTTTTGGTGGCCATGATCTTCTCCAAATTTCTTGCTCCATGTGCTAGTAGTCGTGATTTTGCATGATGAATCCAAAAATTCAAACCATTTCTCATTTGGAGCCCCCAATTACGCGTCGCGTAGGTGGCGCGGCGCGTATAGAGAAAAACCCTGTGTTTGTGCCAAAAATTTGTCATGTGACAAAAATTTCCCCAAATTCCTTGAAATTTGGAATGGAAGTCCTCCATGAAGTACTATGCTGTGCTAAGGAAGCTTCAACCAAGATTCGAAGCCAATCTTGCTCTTTTTCCTCTTTTGCTTCTTTTGTTGCTTTGCTCAATTTAGCCTTCAAGCTACTTATTCGGTCCTTTGCACTCATGTTCTGTGCCCTGTAATGACAAGCCGTCCTCCTCAGTATGATTTTGTGCATATTTTCCTTCTCCAACATTTTCTCCAAGTGTATATTGACCCGATCCAACCAACACTCGCGGTCGTTGTTGATCTCTTGCTCCAAGGTAGTGAGCTCAATCCCCCTCTGCTGGACAGCTTATCGATTTTCATGGATGCTTTGCAGCTCCGTGATCGTCTGTTGGACCTCAAGCTGTTTTCTTCTCTACTCCAGATACTTTATGACCCATCTAGCCCTCTCAAAATTGAGTATCAAGTCTTTGATCTCTGTGTCCTACTCCTGAATTGTCATCCTAAGTTTGGCATTTTCTGCCTCTATCTCTTCATCCTGAATGAGGATGACATCAGTCTCCTATACACCTGATGGCCCCTCATCATGCACGGGCTCCTTTCCCTTGTCCAATACTTGTGTATTTGATGCCAGAAGCGAGGCCCCTTCCACCCCGGGTGGAGATAACACTCGCTTTGCTGCTGTAAACAAGTTCCTACTACCTTTCTGATATGTCACCAAAAATGGCATGATCGTGGTCTCATGGTGCTCATGCTGATAAGAAGGACCACCCAACTCCTGCTCGGGCTTGGATAGTACCTGTGGTGTGTTGAAGAAGTCATGGGAGATGAAGTCCTCCCAAGAAATGCCCTGCAATCCCAACTGATGATCTACCAAAATCCAGATTAGAGCGAAGTGATACACACTGTTAAGTTGCTGCGGAGGGGTCTTATGCAGCATGAAGGTGTTCATCCTCTCTATATTCCTGCATATGATAAATGGGAGGTTCATCATCCTCACCCTGGTAAAGTTCATGAACAAGCGGATGTGATAGGAATACAGTCGAGAGAACCTCTCCTCACAGCTGAAGTATTTCATGATCAATCTCATGAGCGGAGCATACTCATTCTTCAAGTATCTGAAGGGAAATACTCTTGTGAGCTCATTCAAGAATCTGGTTTTGATGTAAGGCTCATAGTGTTGCCTTTCCACCTTCTTCTTCTTATGCCACTGCTCCCCAACATTTGGTATACCTTTTGCCATTGATATAGCTTCGAGTGTCAATGTGAAAGTGACCTCGGCCAAGGTAGACTGACCTCCATGTAGATGAATCACAAATAAATGGGCCAACTCATGATGACCTCTGACATTTGTCACCCTTTGAAAAAATTCAAAACATGATAGGTGTTGGAAGCATGACATGGCAAGATGGCATGCTTGTAACTCGATGAGGGTAGTGGGTTCATCCCTGACATGTTTGCCACTCTTGTGGTGTCTCCTAGGAGGCTGCTCTTTTGAGGATTAGTCACTTTGTGTCTCCCTCTCATACTCAGATGAATGTTGTGTTGGCATGACTGCAATGTGGACTGTGATTAGGCTTCCCCTTTGATGATGATGGGAGGCTGTGTGCCTTCGAAATATCTGTTGCCAAGGGGAACAATGAAACAGGGATTGTTAGGAAGGGAGTGATGAAATGGGGATAGGGTTTATAGGGGAAATTTGTTAGGGGTATGGGAGGAGTTTGGGTATTTTGATGGGGTAGGGTTTTGGGGTTTTAATTGAGCAATAGGAGGAGGGGAAAGAGAATATGATTTTGGTAGTGTTAGGGTAGTGATAATAGGGGAAAAAATGACATAGGGGAATAAGGGACAGGGGTAGGGTAGGAAAAATAACCTTGGAAGCAACAACATTGTTACACAAACCTAGAAAAATGATTTTTCTTTGGTGTCTTCTTGTCTTTTCTTTATGGAATGTTTTTGCATTCAATCACTGGCAATAACCCACCATCTCTTTATCAAATTTGATGCATAAGTGAGTTTGAGCGCCTACCTTGCAATTAGAGGGGCTTCATAAACAATTTGAGGGAGTTTTGGCATGTTCTGGGTCCTTTATCTCTGTGCGTCGTGCCCTTGTCTATGTGCATCGTGCCCCTAGTGTGCGCCGCGCTAGTTATGGGCTTGAATGGTGGGTGGGTTCTGTGTGCGTCGTGCCCTACGTGTGCGCCGCTCCCTTGCCTGTGTGCGCCGTGCCCTTGTTTTCACCTCCATACGACTCCAATTGCTCACTTAAGCCTCTGACTGTATGTGTCGCGCACAAAGCCCAGTGCACCGCGCTCTGGGTATGTGCCACACCCTCAAGAAAAAAGCACTGTGGGCAGGTTATGTGTGCGTCATGCCCTCTGTGTGCACCGCTCTCCTGGTTATATGCACTGCGCTCTACAAGTTCGCCTGCAACTCATTCAATCGCTCACCAATGTACACTCATGCCTTTCCAACTCTTCTCCAAGACTTGTAATGTCACAATGCATTTATTTTTGACAAAAATTTGTATATATAGCCTTGGAAGAGATGGTTTTAATTTTTTCCTCTTCAAAAACCCATTTTTCTAATGTTTGAGTTTTGCACTTTTTCACTGACTTTAAAACACACTGATTTTCACTTTTCAGTTGAAATTTTAGCTCGAATGACGTAATTTTCGGCACTCTTTGCGGGGATTGCACGACAGGACATTTGGCCATAGAAACCATGACTGCATCAGAAAAAATCACCTGACGACTTTTTTGAAAATTTTTCCATAAACGACACTTTGACTTTTCTTCAAAACAGAGTTTTGAAGAAGAGTCAGAGTCTATCCACATGATAATGAAGCTTTCTAAATCATAATTGTTTAAGGGCCTCACTCTGGCTTGCATGCTTTACTAGACATGTTGAAAGACCAAATTGATGAGTTCCTAGACCTAGACCTCGAAATGACCTTTGTCGCTTAAAGGACCAGACCTTGACTGTCATGGACTTTGACGATGATTGAAAAAAGACCTGAGCCAACAGGAGCCAGACATGAGGGGGAATGACTATAATGACCTTCTCCCTCAGATTATGGCATGCCCCTAGCGGAATGCAACTAGGAGAATGGAGCGGGACACCTAATCATGAAATGCATAAAGAGTTTTGATCTATGACAGAGGACTGACCAGACTGACTCTAACATATGGGTTCATTTTGGATTACCCACTTCTATTGTATCTGATCAAGGCACCCAATTTGTGGGGAAGTTTTGGTCCAGTCTATGGGATCCGATGGACACCCAATTGAACAAAAGTACAACTTTTCATCCACTAACCGATGGCCAGATAGAAGTAGTTAATAGGACAATGATCCAGTTACTAAGAGGATATTGTAGCAAACATACTAAGCTTTGGGATGAACACTTATGTTATGTGCAGCATGCTTACAAAAAAAGAAAATACTCTTCTACACAGAGATCTCCTTTTGAGACTTGTTTTGGTTTCATACCAAGGTCTCCCTTGGATTTTGTCTTTGGTAAATATACCACAGTTGATTGACACGGTGATGTGGACAAGGAAACTAGGTTCATTGAACAAATCCAGGAGATCCACCATCTAGTACAGGAATAGTTGGAAAAGAGCCAAGCCAAATACAGGTCAAGGCATGACAAGCATCAGACGAAGTATAGTTTTCAAGTTGGAGACCAGGTCTGGCTGTATATCAGCAAGGACAAGATGCAAGGTGAAGTTAAGAAGCTAAAGCCTATCAGGTATGGACCTTTTAGGATACTTGAGAAGATTGGTGAAAATGATTTTCGCCTTGTTCTACCAGCTTACATGCACATCTACTCAGTCATAAATGTAGTTTGCTTGAGGTTGTTTGAACCCTCAATGATTGAGGATCTTGAAGAGCAAAGTTAATTGCCTTCTATTGATGACCTACTACCTGAATATCTGAATGAATTGTAGGAAGACACAGTCTTGGACAGGTTGGTGAGGACAACGTGTAGGGGAGATGTTGAGTACATCAGAATTGGACTCAAAGGTTCGAAGCCAAGGAGTACAAAGTGGATTGAGATTGGTCAAGTGAGACGGCAGTACCCTCACTTAGTTGATGCTTGAAAGAAAACAAAATTTTGGTGGTCCAAAAGCTTTTTCGTGGGAAGGCCATGATCCAAATTGGATCCAAAAAGAATGATTAATAGAGCCATGGCTATACCAAGTTAGGACAAGGGGAGATGTTGAGTACATCAGAATTGGACTCAAAGGTTCGAAGCCGAGCAATACAAAGTGGATTGAGATTGGTCAAGTGAGACGGTAGTACCCTCACTTAGTTGATGCTTGAAAGAAAACAAACTTTTGGTGGTCCAAAAGCTTTTTAGTGGGAAGGCCATGATCCAAATTGGATCCAAAAAGAATGATTAATAGAGCCATGGCTATACCAAGTCAGGACAAACTTCAAAGAATTTACAACACTGATCAAAACACCTCTAAACTAGTGGTAATGGCAACCAACATGGAACGACGAGGACCTCGATCAAAGCGTTCTGACTAAGGCCCATGGAGACTGTGTGGGAGGTAAATTTAGCCCCTAGGAGGCCCATATCGAGAAAGAAAGGAGGTTTTTGATGCGCGATTAGTGCTTAGGGTGAAAACTATCAAAATGGGGAAGTCCCAAGCACTCGGTCGCGTGGGAGCCGAAAAACCATGAGAAAGAAAGGCTAAGTGCTAAAGGCAGTACCCGCTCAAAAATCGGTGGTATTGATTGCGAGAATCCATGGGTGGTAAGCAGTTTTGATGGAAAAGGAGTGATTCCACTCATCACCTGACACGTGGCAAGTGGAGGAGAGAGAAAACTGCCGCTCATCGTGTGCTCACGATCGAGCTATTCGACCGCACGAGATGAGTGAACGATGTCAGATCTAGGGGCTCTATATCTAACGACTGAGATCATGCCTAATGGAGAAGATGGAATTGATGGGGGATTAAGCTGCAATATGAAAGAATTTGACGTATGGATTGACCACTACAATGGTAAAGAGTCATTCCACGACATAAATGAAGAAATGAACTGACTATGCAGGCTGGCGCAGTTCGCAGGAGGACAAGTGGCCATCCTTGTGAGCCTGATGATCACACCGAGAATAGGGAACTCCAAGTGCAGCTGCAAGCAAGCGATACGACGAAGGTGGAAGAGGAACCGAAGTGCCGTGAGCCTGAATGCCTTTAAAGCCATGAACAGAGAACAAAAAGGAGGACCAAGAGACGAGAACCCAGAGAGGAACACAAAAGACAGAACAGAGAGGAGAATGAATCAATTAAGCAAAAAAAAAAAGAAGATACCAGGGCCGTGCTACCAAAGGTAGCGTTGAGCACCAGAGATCTTGAGAGATTTAAGCCATCCCTAAGAGGATCTATCAGACTAGAAAGGTCAAAGAGCTGGTAGAGAAGAGAGTCTATGTACTCTAGTGGTTTGGGAAATCCAAGAACCACCCTGCCAAGCCAATCAGTTTCAGGAGACTCACATTGAGCTCCTTCATTGTAATTCTCTACTTCAAGACACAATAGAAAGAAGGCCACCACTGAGAGCTAGACCAGAGATGTAGCCCTGGAGGATAGGGTGAACTCCTTATTAATCTCTTGTGTTCTTGTCTTTGCTTACTGTATTTCTTTGTTGTTTTCCATTTCAAGTGTCTGGGTATTTGCAATCTGATCGATCCGTTGCTTAAATAACATAGACACGCACACACACCAACATATGAGTCTGTAATACATTCATTTAATAAGTTCTTAACTGGGGTCACTCATTGGGTGATTGTCAGATGAATGAGGGGTTATCTCTTCACATTCCTGCACCTCTACTTCTAGGATTGATGATAGGAGAGATATTCCCATGGAATATATGCTTCTAGAGATATATGCTTAGGATAAAAAATAAAATTAGAAGAAAATTGAGCCTAAAAGTGGCCTCCTAAGAAAACATAATAAAACAATAGTTAACATAATAAAATAAGAGTTATGAATTTTGGAGGGAAGAAAGGAAGACTATTTTATTGTATTTATGGTTTATCTCCTTATAGGTTTATTCAAATTTCTAGTGTAGGCACTCATTGGATGTCAACTTAAATTTAAAATCCAACAAATGCCCATTATGCATACTTTTGAGAAGAGTTGCATTGATAAAAAATGAAGATACATAAAACATGTTCAATAGGTTTTTTTTTATTATTGTATCTTCAATTTTTATCAATGTAGGCCTTCTCAAAAGTGTGCATAATGGTTACTCGTTGGATGTGGAATTTAGTTATGCATCCAATGAATGCCTACACTTGAATTTTGAGTAAATCTATAAGGAGACAAACCAAGAATATAGTTAAAAAAATAATTTTTCTTCTTTTCTTTCCAAAATGTTTACATCATAGCCTACAAAGGACTCCTTCTTCGTGTCATTCCTTTGCTTGATCATGAGGAGCATGAGACTCTTGTTGGAATTAACCAGTCATTTCATTTCACCTGTGCTTGCCAAAGACATATTAAGTTTCCTACGATGGGCTCTCACAATGTACTCCAGTCCATTTTTGAACAAATGGTATTATTTCTCAAACCTGTGGAAAACAACCTTCCTGTCATATAAATACGGACTTCCTAACCCAATTCCTGAGATATCCAACAACACAACGTCTAATTCAACTTCATTAATGAAATTAGTGGTGATTGCAAACCTGAAAATACATTTATGTGTGACATGTAAATTAGAATCCTTGCTTATCCATCCCAATGGATACGGTTTGTGATGGGGCATCGTTTCCAGATTCATTTTCTTAACCAAATCTGCAAAAATTAAGTTGGCATGTGATCCACTATCAAACAGCGTATCGATTTTCATATGTTTGGAAATGACTCGAATATGGAATAGCTCTATTTGGTTTTCCTCATTTGAAACAATGTGGGTATTATTTGTTGCACTAGTACTTGCTACAATTGCCTCTTTGCTGACATCTTCGCGTTCTTTTGCCACGTATTTTCCTTTGGTGACTGTGGATGCGATTTTTGTTTCATCCCCTAAGTCTAAAACCAAGTCTTGTTATGCAGTAGAATTGGTCTTTTATTTCCATTTATTGTTGAATTTCTTTGGTCGTAATTTTGGATGAAGCTTCTAGCAATGCGCTTCATCATGTCCTTCCTTGGAATAATTCTTGCACATGAGTCACTCCCCTTCTTTCTTAACAAAAGCATTTTTCTTCTTCTTTCCTTTAAACTTCTTCCCTTTTTCAACGCTATGAATTGGCTTCTTCTTACTTTCTTCTTGTATATTTTTACCTCTTTCTTCAAGGTATGTAGCTTGAACGTAGACCTCATCAAGATTCGTGGGACTGGACATAAGAATAGTATGTCGAAGGTAGCTATGCAAACCTCCTATGTATTTCAGAAAGGTATTTTGTGACTGAAAGTCCACTCCTAGCATAAGAGCTCTTTTCCTAAATTCTTGAGTATACTCTTGCACATTTTGACCTTTCAACTGTTTGAAATTTTTCCTATTCATAATGGATTTTTGCATATGAGCTAAAGGGTAGAACTATATTTTTATAGCAGCAATGAAATCAGACCAAATAATATAGATCTTACCATGTTTTTTGATCTCGTCTTGAGTCCTTGTTTCCCATCATACAAATTTTGCACCCTTCATTCTCAATGAAGCCAATTGAATCTTCATATCATCCACTTGAAGGTTCTGAATTCTACAATACACCTCCAATCGACAAATCTAGTTATCCAGCTTCTCTACATTAACTTCTCCATTGTACATAGACAACTCGAATTTAACATCAAGCTTCAGAAGAGGTGATTTACAAAACCCTTTTGAAGAATAATGATAAGTATGAGTAACGGTAGTATTGGTGGAAGAGTGTGAAGATGATTTTGAAGAATAACATTAAGAAGATGGCGTAGATGGTGGAGGCTTGTCTCTATTCCCATTATTTCCTTTTCCTGTATCTTCTTTTCCATTACCTCATCCTGAAGATCCTTCTCCATTGGGAGGCTTGGAACTTTATCCTTGTATTTTGATGTTCCTCTCTTCATGCAGGACCTTAACCATCTCTATCATATCAAAGAAATCCTTTTTGAAGGTCTTCTCATCTTCTATCATGATAGGTTCTCTTTCATGAGACATGGTCTTTAAAGACTCAACTACAACTTGAGGCTATACTGGTGTTGGAATCTCTACTGCAACTTCTAAAACTTGAGGTTGAACTAATGTAGAATACTTTGGCAACCTTTCTCTTCTTCCCTTTGACCCAATTTTAGGGATTTCAACCAGCTTTCCTTCACCTCTTTTGAGCTTTAACCTTGTGAGAATGACATTAAATTGCAAAGAATTAAATCCTTCTTTCATAAAGTAAATCTAGTAAGCAAAGCCAGTTCTCTAATACCAACTTGATCTGAAATGGAGCATATTAGTAATGTTGTGCTAATTCCCCATTTAAAATTAAACCCAAGATGCTTATCTTATTCTTTTCATGTGCTTGAGGATTCAATACATTTGCTTAATTAACATATTTTCATGAGAGTTTCTTATGTAAATGTTATGAACAATTTAACATAAGAACATATGTTGAACAACAACAATATATAATGCAATGAACATCAGAATATAACACAGAACAAGCACATGATAAAGAAGTTCACCCCTCCTAGGCTACCTCTCTATTATGCTCGAATTACATCAAAAGTGTGTTTACCATGCTCATATGCCTTGAAACCTATCTCAATGACTTCAGAATACCAAAGAATTGACTACTTTTACATCAAATTTTGATAAGAACTGAAGGAGTTATGACTTCTCCTAGTTCTTCCCTAATCATTCCACAAAATGATCTAAAACTGGAAGAAAACTACAAATTAGCCACAAAATTTGCTAACAGGTCAAGAATTTTTCTACACCACGAGCCATATCTTGTCACCTTATCGCAGATCACAATTGGTGGGTTTCGGTAGGCGGAATGTCTTGCTTACCTAGCGAAATGTTGTGATTGTGATATCATGGACTTGTATGAGTTTTAAATGGTGATATATATTGTTATCACATCTGGGGTCTTTCACATTCGGGACTTAAATTGTGTCGGGCCTGATTCCTATTACTATTGTGATTGTGATATGTGACTACATCACATCGCATCGCTAACCTTGTCGGGGTCGAGGCCGATACATGTGCTTTGATCCCTTTCACCGATTACGATTATGATTTGATCGCATCGTAACCCAACCTACCGGGGACCGATTTGAAACACCTTTTTTGCCTATCACTATGATATGTGATTTGCAAGGACCAATGGTGGGCTGCCACTTGGTACCTCCTTATTCGCTCAAGACTTGCCACATCATCCTAATCTTGTCATTTAGGCAAGTCAAACTAGAACTTTTACTTGCTCTAACTTTTGCATACAAACTTAGATTTGAGTGTTGCTCACACGATTGGATTTAGAATGACAAGCTCTTCAATCTAAATTTGATTTTAATAAGATTTTGACACTTTGATTTTTTAGCATAATTCTGAGCACCTAATCATCTTGGGTCTTTGATTCCCACCATACTAATGTTGTACCCTCCATTCTCAAGGAAGCTAACTGAATCTTGATGTCATCCTCTTGAAGTTTTTGAATCTTGCAATAGACCTCCAATTGATGAATCCAATTATCAAGCTTCTCTGCATTCATTTTTCCATTATACATGAGTAGCTCAAATTTAACATCAAGTTTTAAAAAGGTGATTTACGAGTTCCTTTTGAAGTATGATGATGAGTATGAGTAAGGTTTGTGTTAGTAGAAGAGGGTGAAGATGCTTGTGAATAAGAAGATCAGGAAGATGAAGAATATGGTGGAGAGGGTGTAGGTTTGTCTCTATTTCCATTACCTCCTCTTGAAGAGCCTTCTCCTTTTAGAGATTTGGAACCTTCCCCTTGCAACCTGGTATTTCCCTCTTCATAAAGGACCTTCACCATCTCTGTCATATCAAAGAAAACCTTTCTAAAGGTATTCTCATCTTATGTCATGTTTGTAGGTTCTCCTTCACGATACATGATCTCTTGAGTCTCAACTACAACTCAAGGCTAAAGCAGCATTAGAGATTGTGGAAAACTTGCTCTCCTTCCCCTTGACCCAACTTCAGGGCTTCCAACCAGCTTCCCTTCTCCTCTTTTTAGTTTTAACCTTGTAAGCATGACAAAAAATTGCAAACAGTTAAATCCTTCTTTCACAAAGAAAACTTAGACCTATAATACCAAAATGACCTGATTTAGAATATTAGATTGTTGTGCTAAGATCCTCCTTGAATTAGATGCAAAATGCTTTCATTGTTATTAAGGATTCATGAATTTTTGCAAGTGAAATGATGAGTTTTTACGTTAATTTTATGAGAAACTTAACATAAATAAGAGACTGAACAATAGCATAAACATGTATAGAACATCGTCAAAAACACATTACAATAGGAACATGATAAAGGAATTCACCCCTCTTGGGATACGTCTCCTTGGTCCAGCTTCGATTGGCTTGGGCCTCTTTATTATGCTCAAAACTGTAAAAATATGTGTTTACAGTACTCAAATGCTTCTGAAACCTGCTCCCATCAGTCCAGAATGTCCAAAAATGGCCATCTAGCCTATTTTTGCATCCAATTTGGTGGAATACTAAAGAAGTTATGACCTCTCCTAGTTTTCCATGTTCCAAGGCCGATTTTTAATTCTAACCCACCTGCGACATGCAATTTGCGAAATGTGGGGGCCAATGGTGTCCTTCCACTGAAGAGCCCTACCACATCATCTTTTCTTGCCATTGTCCAAGCCAAACCTAAACTTTTACTTGCTCTAACTTCTTCATATGAGCTCATATTTGAGTTTCATTCACACCATTGGAATTTGGATGGCGAGCTCTTCGATTTGAAGCTAGGTTTATAGAGATTTTGACACTTTCAAATTTGAGCCTCATTTCGAGCACTTGATCATAGGTGCACAATATCACATTAGAAATAGATATTTGAGGACTACAACTTTCAACTGTGAACATCAAGCAAAGGCTCACTTTTCTTGTTTTCCCAAAAAACTATTGTCTAGGGCCTCAAAATGGCTCCAGAAGTTCAGGACCCAAAAAATTGCCAAAAATAGTAAATTGTGCTATAATTAAGGAAACTGAAAAAATAAAAGAAACATTGGTCAGGGTCTAAGTGAAGTAGGCAGGTGGCCACTGATATCCACCTACATCAGCCTTCCCCACTTAGGAATAAATTGTCCCCATTGCATTGAGTGCCTCCATGAGATGGGAAAACTTTTGATGAGCTTGCTCCCCGGTGAGCCACTTGCCTTGGTGTAGGAGTTAGCTAGATTTGACAACCTAATACAGTTGTATCTATTGTTGGTGATTATTCTTGATTTGTTTCCATGTTCTGATCATTTGTGGCATGTTCAATGCAGTATGGGTTTAACTCTATTGGTGTAAGTTGTTTCGCAATATCTAATGTGTCCAATAATGGTGGAAAGTATGGTCGAAGGTGGTCCACATTGAACATTGGGTGCAAGCCAAGGGATGGTGGAATGGTGAGCTTGAAATCATTTTCTCCTACAACCTTAGTGATGGTGTAAGGCCCATATCAGAGCGGGAAAAGTGTTGTAGTATTTTGTTCTCAAAGATATATGAAAAGAACCCACTTAAGAGTGTGGATGACAAAAAATATCAACAATATAAATGGCTGCTAATCATTGTAGATCTACAGTAACTGATGGAAACAAAACCTACCAATGTCTGGATCTATGGCAAAATCATAGTTAAACAACAAAAAGAAAGAGTAATAACTCCAATCATCCAATGGAAACCACATATGTAAAGAATAATTTTATTATAACACCTATGAAGGAAACAAATAGATGTTACCAATCTCCCTCTATGGAATCGGTTCTTCGCTATCCTCAAATGTCTTCAGCTTGTGTAGACTCTCTCTCCTCTATAATGTGTAAACCCAGTAAAAATATGGTGTGCGATAATGAAAATAATCAGAGTTACAACAGCGAGTGCAACAATGAAAATATTCAAAAGTGAATATTGAATGGAAATCCCTTCTATTTATAAAAAATATTGAGTTATCCTTGAATAATGAGCAATAATAAAATTGTAATGATCCCATTCTTGGAATAACTACATAGAATATTTTATTATATTTGTTTAGGAGGGAAAAAGTATTTAAAATTTTATTTACAAATAATAAATAAATAAATCATTTATTTATCATGTCAAGGAGTTAGTAAAGGAATAATAAACAAATAAGGAGTTATTTAATTATTCCTAAGGGATTTAGTCAAATTTGAGAAAGAATAATAATTAATTATTCTTCGAGAAAACTAAGATAATTAATGATTTATCTGTTTATTTTTCATGATTGGGTCAAATATGACAAGGAATAATAATAAAGCAATGGTTAAATTAATTATTATTAGAAGAAAATAAAAAAATAGTGATTTATTTAACTATTCTTCATGCGTTTAACTATAAATTACTTAACAAAGGTGGTTTATTAAGTAATTTCTCATAGTGAAAGCAATTTTACTATCGTAAAATTGACTTTACATGGTGTATTTCGATCCATCTAGTAAATTAAGCTAGATGATCAATTTTTTGCTGATCACAGATTGCCCCTCAATGTACGAGTGTAAGGAGAAAAATGTATGACTGACATACGTTGTAAAGACACAATCACTAGACAACATAGGGGAGTCAGAGAGAGAGAGAGAGAGAGAGAGAGAGAGAGAGACCAATGAAGTTGAATTTGGAATGAGGATAGGGACATAAGGGGTGAGACTAATGTAAGTCTCCTTTTATGTTGTGGTACCAGACCTCACTGAGGTGAGGGAGGCATACCCATACTGTCGAGATAAATTAGGACAAAAATAATGAGTCACCAATTTTGTTGTAGTGTTTTCTTCTCAAAGATGTATGAAAAGAACCCACTTAAGATTATGGATGAAAAACAACATCAACAATATAAATGGATGCTAAACATTGTAGATATACAGTAACTGATAGAAGCAAAACCTACTGAAATCCAGATCTATACCACAATCATAGTTAAAAAACAAAAATAAAGAGTAATAACTCCAATCATCCAATGGAAACTAGATATGTAAAGAATAATTTTATTATAACACCCGTGAAGGGAACAAATAGATGTTACTAGTCCCCCTCTATGGGATGGGTTCTTGGCTATCCTCAAATGTATTCATCTTGTGTAGAGTCTCTCTCCTCTATAATGTGTAAACCCAACAAAAATATGGAGTGTGACAATGAAAATAATCAGAGTTACAACAACGAGTGCAACAATGAAAATAATTAAAAGTGAATAATGAATGGAAAACCATTCTATTTATAACAAAATATTGAGTTATCCTCAAATAATGAGCAATAATAAAATATTATTGATCTCATTCTCGGAATAACCACGTGGAATATTTTATTATATTTTTTAGGAGCGAAAAAGTATTTAAAATTTTATTTAGAAATAATAAATAAATAAATGATTTATTTATCATCTCAAGGAATTAGTTAAGGAATAATAAACAAATAAGGATTTATTTAATTATTTCTAAGGGATTTAGTCAAATTTGAGAAAGAATAATAATTAATTAGTGATTAATTAATTCTTCTTGGAGAAAAATAAGATAATTAATGATTTATCTGTTTATTTTTCATGATTGGGTCAAATATGACAAGGAATAATAACAAAACAATGGTTAAATTAATTATTCCTAGAAGAAAATAAAATAAATAGTGATTTATTTAATTATTTCTTATGGGTTTAACTATAAATTACATAACAAATGTGGCTTATTAAGTAATTTCTCATAGTGAAAACAATTTTACTATGGTAAAATTTGCTTTACTCGGTGTACTTTGGTCCATCTAGTAAATTAGGCTAGATAATGAATTTTTTGGTGATAACACAAAGTTTGGAGTGGGGCCCACTGGGACACCCCTTCTGACATGGAACTTGTGTGGCACCCAATGTTGATCACGACGCTACTTGTACTTTCCATTGGCTCTGTCCAATATGTTGTGTACCTACTGGCGGATGTGCTAAATGTGTTCAATGAAATTGTTAGCCCTATCATCTTCAGACTGGACATGAGTTGAATCTGCCGAAATAGCTGCAAATGGTATAGACACATCAATGGAACATAGTGGTTCGAATCCCAATCCTTCCTAAAAAGGGTTATGGTTAGTTGAGCTATGGAGAGCTCTGTTGGAATTGTGTTGGACATAGCAGAGGATTTCATCCCATGTGCATGGATGCTTCAAGTTGTACATTCGTAGAATGTGTATGATAAATGACCTCTATTTAGCCATGAATTTGGGGGTGGAAAGTCATGGACTTAATGAGCTCACCAGAATTGACCAAAGACTTGACCAAAATGTACTTAGGAACTTTCTATCCAAATCTGAGATAATGAACTATAGGATCCCAAAATGTACGCAGACCCATTCAAAAAAGAGATGAGTAGTGGATTATGTTGTGATACTCTTCTTGCAGGCCGTTAGAATGGTCATCTTAGAGAATCTATCGATGAACACAAAAACGCAGTCACTACCATGCTTAGTAGAATGAAGGCTCAACATGTAATCCATGGAGACAGATTCCCAAGGTCAACTAGGAGTAGGAAAAGGAGTATATATGCCTCTGTTGTTTATGGTTGGTTTGGCAATGGCATGGGTAGCGAAGGATATGATGTACCTCCCAACAACATGTTGGAGGTTTAGCCAATAAAAATATTTCTTCAACATTGCCACTGTCTTCTCTACCACAAAATGTCTAGTGACCTGAGTGTAGTGCACCTCCCAAAACATCTTGGCACACTCACTTGAAGGAACACATAAGTGTCCCAGGTGGCATAATATTGCATCCTAGAGGTGAAAATTTGGAACTTTCTTTCCTTCTAGGAGTGTCTAGCAAGTGTTTCGAAATTCTCGATCACTCTTATAAAGATGCAGCCACCCCATAGTCGTGTGGCCATAAGATTCAAGCAAAGTGGTCAGTGCTATGACTAATAATCGGCTGAGATAGTCTGCAACATTTTTGGTGCTTCCCTTATTGTACTTAATGTTTAAATGGAACTGTTTTAGGTATGTGGACCATTTCTAATGGTGATTGGTCTGTAACTTCCCTTGTCTTTGTATGAATTGTAGGGGTAAGTGGTCTATGTGAATGATCATTTCCTTCGCCATAGTGTAATGCGTCCACTATTGGCAGGGTTGCACAATGGAATACATCTCTTTGTCATAGGTGGGATACTTTCATACCGTGTCTGAAAGTGTCTCACTATGATATGCCACTGGATGCCCATGTTGAGTAAGAACTATACCAATAACATATTTAGAGGCATTTGTCTCGATCTCAAATGCTTGTTGCAGTTTTGGTAATATGAGCACTAGTGCAAAGCACATGCAATCCTTCAACTCGACAAACACCCTATGTTTAGATTCAGACCAAAAGAACTTTATTTTCGCTCCTCCCTTAGTGAGTTGACTCAAGGGCCAATTGATATGAGAGAACCTCAACAAGAACTTGCGGTAGACATTGCAAAGGCTCAGAAAGTTTCATAGCAATGTTAGAGTGGTTGGGGATGGCCAATTCCAAATGAATTGTATCTTGGATGGGTGCACATGCACACCCTTCACATTAATAATGTACCCCATATATTGAACCTGGGTGATACCAAAAGTAGACTTCTCCAAGTTAGCACACAACTTGTGTTGCCGCGGGGTTTAGAGGACCTAACAAATATGGTGGAGGTGCTCTTCCCAAATTTGGATAAAGATCAGAATGTCATTCAAATACACCACCATGAGTGAGTTGGTGAAGGGTCGCAATATGTCATCCATCAGCCACATGAAGGTTGGGGGGGCATTTTTCAACCTGAAGGGCATGACCAACCATTCCAAAAGCTCCTTCTTGGATTTGAATAAAATATTCCACACATCAGTGGGATTGATCAGTTCCTGGTGATAACCAAAATTCAAGTAAATATTACTGAAATATTTTCCCCCATTAAGCTGGTATAGAAGATCATCAATTAGTGGGATTGGATACCTATTTGAGACAATGATATTTTTCCATTCTCAATATTTAATATAAGCTCTCTAAGTCCCATCCTCCTTCTATACCAACATGATTAGGCTCCCACAAGGTGATGACCTTGGCATGATGTGCCCTTTCTACAACAACTCCTAAATCGGCCTCTTGATTTCATCGTTCTCCATAACTAAGCATTGATAGACTAGTCCATTAGGTAGTGGCACACCTGGGGTCATATAGATGGAGTGCTTGACCTAACAGTATAGAGGTACCCCTATGGATTAGGTGAAGATGTCCCTATACTCCTCCACGACCTTTTCCATCTATTGTTGTCATGTAGAGGAGACCTGTTTGGAGGTCGTTGCCATAATCATCTTATTTATCGAGGGGCGAATCATAAGGAAAACAAATTTCTTGGTTTGGGAAATGATCTTAATGCATTGCTTCACAGTGATTAAAGAAATGGTGGTAGAAGATGCTACCTCTAGTATCCTGTACAACCTATAACCCAAACTAATAATAACAGTGTGAGGCCTAGACTAATACACAACATGTCTCTTCCATAAGTATGTTTGGCCTAATAATACGTCACAAACTTCATGAGAAGACACATCACACACTACCTCATCTGTGAAGGGCTTGATGTTGTATGGAAGGTGGCACTATTGGTAGACATGAAGATATCACCCTGGGTGAAGCCACCTGATGGTGCACGATTGAGCGTGTGGTGTGGTCAGTAGGCCCAATTTCTTCATGACTTCTATTGAAATGAGGATATTTTGGCTCTCACTATTGACAATGAACTACAAAAGGAAATCCTTCACCCATATATGTGAGTGGAAGATTTGCTCCCCCTCCCTTGGATCCTCAGGCTCATTCTTCTGGATCTTCATGGTGGCAATAATGGCACTAGCTTCCATATCGATAATCTGATTCGATTTGTCATTCCCCTTGTCGGTTTCTAACTTAGAGTCAGAACATGCATCTGATTCGAAAGCCTTCAGCTCATCCACAAGTGACTTCTTGGCTCAACACTCACTTGTGTTTTAAGTGGGGCTATTATCAAAGTCACACCATTTCCCTGTGTCCTTCTTTCTCGTTGTCACATTTTTCTTCGCTTGTGGCTTTGGCAGGTTATCTTGGGTTACCTCACCTTGGATTTGTCCTTTTTTCTCTGGCTTGGGGGAACCCTTCCCTTGCTTTAGATTTACAGATCCAAAGTCTCGCTTCTTTTGTTTAAATTTTTTCTCGATCTTTACAACTTATCGATAAGTGGCATTAAGAGAGGAGATGTCCAGGAATTCCATCTCATCCTAGATGTACTTGTGTAGACATTGGCGGTTCTTGAGTACCAAATTTTGCTCATAATCCTTGATACCTAGCTTCGTGCGAATAGGTATGGAAAACATTTGTGAAATTCGACACATCTTGGTCCCTTCCAAGCCGCAGTGTGGCCCACCTTATGTGTTTATCTTCATAGCTCCCGACAGGGTAATATTGTTCCTTCATGGCATCAAAAAAATAATTCCATGTGGGTGTGGCTGAAAATAGTGAGGATTCCTGCTTAGCCTTTTGTTCACAGTAGGCTTCCCATGAGTCCTTGACATGTGGGGCAGCTTTGAGAAGTGCAAAAGTAATATTTTCCTGACTGGAAAGTTCATGAACTAAAAAAATATCCTTCCAATAGATTTAACCATCTATCTATGGCATCTCCATCTATATAACCTTCAATTATGGGAATATCAAAGTTAACTTGTATCTTAAAATGAGTGGCACCTCCAGAGTGGTTGTTGGATGAAGATGTGTTGTTTGTGGGTCGTCGTGGAAGGACCTAGGCAATGTTATCCAACATCACATTCCTTTATCACTCAAGGACTTCCTTGAGCAAAATTTTGAAAGAATCTCCTATCCCATCATCTTTCTTTTCTTCAACCATGGGAGGTCATTTGGGTTTGCAGGGATGGTCATGCAAAGGTTTAACCCATTCGATCCCTAACTCCTTGTACCTTCACCTCGTTGGGGACATGCAAAGAAAAATAGAGAAAGAGAAGACTGCTCTAATAACACTTATCCAAACTTATGCAGGAACACAAAAAATTATAGAAATACACATATACACAAATATGTAGTAGAAATAAAACTTCATTTCCTTAATATCAAAGAACTGAAATATGCTTAAATACAGAAATGGAAATAAATTAGGTCGGACTATGGTATCTTATCTCTAAGAAGATATGAAGTGGCTACATCCCTCTGAATTGTGTTAAAATGACGCTCAAAGGCTTATTTATTGTTGAGAAATAATGGAAAAGCCTAAACATCTAAAAATTTAACCTTAAGAGATGAAGCGCTAAAACTATGGGCCCTGTTTGGGTAAATTGGTACATCAAATTCGTGGGGTCGTAACTTTCACATACGTTCTCTATTTCATGTACACAATACCTCATTATAAATATCTATCCAAGGACTACAACTTTCAACTAAAAACGTGAGATAAGACCTCATGTTTTCCCATTTTCCCAAAAAAAACATTGTTTAGGGCCTCAAAACGGCTCCAGAAGCTCAGGATTCGAAAACCTGCCAAAACTAGTAAATTATGTTACAATTAAGGAAACTAGAAAACTAAAAGAGACAGTGGTGGGACTCCAAGTGGAATAGGAGGGTGGCCACCAATATCCATCAAGATCAACAAGGGATTTTTCATATTACATGATATATGTGGTATTTTATTTAATACAAACTATTATTTGATGTTATTATAGTTGCACATTTTCATGTCGAGAGTCACAAGGATGGTTTTAATTCATGAGATGTATGGGGGCAACCCCACCTACCAAAACTCACTTAAAAAAATAAGAATAAAGAAGCTAATTAATTTATAAGATCCTTTAGAGCCCTTATTCCTTAATAATAAAAACAAGAATTCAATAAATTTAATTAAAAGAGAAATCAATCATTAAAATAGTTGGGCTCTCTAATTGTTTGAAGAGACTACAAAAAGAGAAGAAGGCTATGAAAGAGAAGGGCGGGAATGTTTGAGGAGACATATGCACTAGATCTGAAAGTTGTCATTATTTTCCTCGAAATCATTATTTATATGAGTACAAGAGGCTAACATATTTGGTGGGAGCAGACATTTTCAAAAGAGTGACAAGAAGGAGAGTAGATTCATCTCTTACTATTGCGATGTTTTCAGATTATATTTTATTTCTTACATTTATTTATACTTATAGAAGGTCTAGCTTTCAATGCTAGTGATAATAGTTATTTTTTTTGCAAAGAGATTTTGTTGATTTAATCATATCATAATGGCCCCAAAAGGATATTTAATGTTGTCTTTTCTTATTCTTTTGTCATATAACGTCTTTGTATGAATCCTTTATGCCATAGACACTTGTGAAATAATTTTTGGCCAATAATTATCACATGAACTAGTCGAAGAACAAGTTGCACTCTCTTTTTATTAGTCATTTTCAACCATATTTATTGTGCATACCTTTATGAAATTTCATTTATATTTCTTGAACAACTTATGCTAAAAGTTATTTTAACTTTAATGTGTTTCATATAGATGTTTCTTATACGCTTTCCTAGCCTTATGGATAACAAAACATTTCTTCAAATCTTCTCTTAAAATTAGCTTATTTCAGTTTATTACTCTTCACACCCATCTTTTATTTATTGTTAGAATATTGTTCATACTATTCGTGATTTTATTTATTTGTTGTAATATATTGGAACTATATCATCTTTTATCTCTTTTAATGTTAGCTTACTAATGATATTTTCTTTGTTGTAAATAATTTTGTAAATATATAATCGAACATAAAACCAAGGGAATTAAATTTTGGGCCTACTCCCATGGTCTCACATTCCTAGTGAGATTTGATGGTTTGTCAGTGAAGCATGAAGCTTCATCCATCAACATATTTTTTCAACCATATTGGGGACATTGATCCACATATCCCTAGTTTATTAATCTCTCTAACTATATGACCATTTAGTCGCCTGATCAACCAATTCTTCTAACCCAATTGAATGATCATTGGAATATCTCTCATTACATATTTGAGTAAATCCTTAACAATTGAAATTGTTTCACTGACTTGAACATTATTGGGCTATTATAATATGGTACATTGAATTACATGAGTAGAGAGAATCCTTTGAAAGGCATGTCTAGGAACACCTTGCACAAAGATAAATGGCTTATGACAAATGAATCTTGATTCTCCATAATAATTCATGGAGAAAATCTAAGTATAATCATATCAACGAGCTCCAAAGATAAAAATCCATTCTTTTTGTAGAATCCCATTGTCAATTCTTTCAAATCCCGATTATTTATTCAATAACTACTTAACCAATCCATAGATTAATGTTTCAAACACAATAATCCACTCAATATGCTTCTCCCTTTGTTGGAATTATGACTAATTTGTTTTCCTTGAAGGAAACCTACTTGATAAAGATGTCAACATGATGGTTATGAAATATGGCAGAGAGAATGGACAAATGTTGTCCTTGATGGTGTCCTACTTGATAATGATATCAACATGATGGTCATGTAGATGCTATAGGTCACATAGTGTAGAAATTCCCATTATAGATCAACAAATAATGTAATATACTAAAACACAATACAATATCTACTTCTACAACACTTTGTGGAAGCTTCATTGAATTGAGCAAGATCAAGAGAACACATATAACTGAGAATGAGAAATCAATCACACATAGCATAGAAGAAATATCACAGGGAAAACCTCAACATAAAACCCCAACTTTGTATTATCATACAAGTGGACAATAGTCATAGAATTGCACAAAGCCTTCGCTTGGAAGCCAACCAACTCTTAGTATAATCCCTCTGCTGCTCATAGATAGTCAAAGGCCTCTCACAAGCCTTCTCCTCTACCCTCCAAGCCTCCTATTTCCTTGCACAATTTTTCTTTGGGTGCAGTGCTTCCACACATGTGAATTCCCACCTCACACTGCTCACTTGGCCCAATAGTAACTGCACAATCCTGAAGGAGATAAATCCTTCTGCATGCATGAGTTTCCTTTATAGGAAAAATCCATCCAACTGATAGTACATTGTCCCTCCTCTGATCTCAACTGCATCATTCTCTAAACTGACATGCATGAGTTATTTATGAGAGAATATTCAGTTATATGAAGTGTAGTAGTTACATGCATGCAAGCATTAACTAATTGAACTTACATTACTTCAACAAATTGTTTGAATTAATATAACTCAACTTGACTCAGTTAGCTAAGTCAGCTAATTACTACTCATAATTACAACTCATCCGTATCTCTTTAATTGATGGATAAATTCCAAAATTAATGGAGAAATGGTTGCATGTTCCCACATAGACTTCATGTTTGATTTTCCTTAACTAATTAACTCAAGATGAATTAATTAATTAATTTACAAACAGTTGCTAAGATCAAATTCGAATTTTACTTCACTATTTTAGTTCAGGAACTAACTAAAATAGGAATCTATACCGAACTGCTAAAAATATCAATGTTATTTTTAGCACTTCCATTTTTAATTCCTTGTTGCTTAGTCCAGCACTGGTACCTGAACTACTATTTATATCAGTGCTATTTTAAACACTTCTATTTTTAGCATTTCTTGTTTCCATTTTCAACACTCCCTGTCAACAAGAAATTCTTCAACTCGAACCCAATCCTAAGTCTTTGGAATGTTTTGCATGAAACACTTCTTCCATCTGTGGATGCTCAAGGAACTCTAGAAACAAAAAACTCCCAACTGACCTCTCTATTGGGCTAGAAACATCCTCTGATACTGAAGCTCCATCTACCACTGATAAGTGGTCCCTCTCTGACCTCTGAGCTGTTGCAACACTCCATGCATCTCACACCATTGTACACCTCTCTGTACCATCCTGCACTTGTTCAACACTCCTATGCTTCTCGCATTGTTGCAGCCTACTAGCTCTGCACTATCTTGGGATTCCTACGCTGTAGATCTCTTTGTCACTCCATCTACATCTCTCTCTACCCCCTCATCCAGTCTTGCTACTCCTCATCGGGGCTCTTGTAGAAAATTCGAATCAAAGAGGTTGGGTACCTCAAGGATCCTGCCCCTATTCTAGCCTTCTTGGGACGATCACTCCACATCACCCCACCTCCCTCCTGGAGATATGGCTACATGTGATCACTCTGTTGACTTGGCTCAAAATTTCCCCCTACTACAGGTCTCTGCAAGAGTAGATGTCTCTATTCGATCTCCTCTCGGCTTCTCTGGTTTTGGCTGCTCCACAACCTCTTGAAGCTGCTTCATTAATTGTGGCTCCTCCACAATTGTCAGAGACTTCTTCTCACGCTGTATCTTGAGAGGTAATTACTCTCCCTCTCAACCACCAAATATCTAACCTTTTCCTTGCTCCTCAAGGCTTTACATGCATCTTGTACCTCAAGTGCATACAGTTTCTTGGCTAGCACACTAATCTGTTTCATCTTTCCCATCGTCACGAAATTTTCTGGAAAAAGAGCTAATATTAAATCAGCAATATCTCCCTCATCCGAACTCCGATTCAGCCAAATTTTTTTTTGAATTTAGCTCTTTTTCTAGAAGGAATCTAGATCTGCTATTTTTTTTAATTTTTACACAAAAATGTTCATATCTGCTCTGAAAAATCACA
Source organism: Pinus taeda (assembly GCA_000404065.3). Classification (NCBI taxonomy): domain Eukaryota; kingdom Viridiplantae; phylum Streptophyta; class Pinopsida; order Pinales; family Pinaceae; genus Pinus; species Pinus taeda. Next base: position 48,624 of record APFE030914098.1, read on the forward strand.
CCCCAAAACTCAAAACTTCAAAATCTCCTCTAGTATATTTTTCTCCACTTTGATCACCTTTCCTCCGATACCATGTAGAGATTATCATTGTAGATCAACAGATTATGTAATATACTAAAACACAATAAAAGATCTACTTCTGCAACACTTTGCAGAAGCTCAATCTAATTGAGCAAGATTAAGAGAACACATATAACTGAGAATGAGAAATCAAACACAGATAACACAAAAGAAATATCGTGGGGAAAGCCTCAGCATAAAACCCCAACTTTGTATTATCATACAAATGGAAAATAGTCACATAATTACACAAAGCCTTAGCTTGGAAGCTAACCATCTCTCAGTACAATCCCTCTGCTGCTCATAGATAGTCAAAGGCCTCTCACAAACCTTCTCCTCTGCCCTCCAAGCTTCATATTTCCTTGTGCAATTTTTCTTGGGGTCCAGTGCTTCTACACATGTGAATTCCCACCTCACACTATTCACTTGCCTCAGTTGTAACTGCGCAATCCCAAAGGAGATAAATCCTTTTGCATGGATGAGTTTCCTTTATAGGAAAAATCCATCCAAATGATAGTACAATGTCCCTCCTTTGATAGCAATTGGGTCTTTCTATGAACTGACATGCATGAGTTATTTATGAGAGAATATTCAGTTATCTGAAGTGCAGTAGCTACATGCACGCAAGCATTAAATAACTGAACTTACATTAATTCAACAAACTGTTTGAATTAATCTAAATCGACTTGACTCAATTAACTAAGTCAAGTAATTACAACTCATAATTACAACTCATCCTTATCTATTTAACTGATGGATAAATTCCTCAATCAATGGATAAAATGTTGCAAGTCCCCATATAGACTTCATGTTTGATTTTCCTTAACTAATTAACTCAAGATGAATTAATTAATTAATTTACAAACAAATGCTAATATCAAAATTGAATTTTACTTCACTATTTTAGTTTAGGGACTAACTAAAATAGGAACCTATCATGAAAATAGCAATGTTATTTTTAGCACTTCCATTTTTCATTCCTTGTTGCTTAGTCGAGCACTAGTACATGAACTACTATTTATAGCAGTGCTATTTTTAGAATTTCTTGTTTCCATTTTCAACACATGGAAAAAGGAATATCAGTTGAAAGATAGAAAGATGATAAAAGTGAATTGTAGGAAAGTATGCGCAAGTCCTGTGAAGATGGTGACGGTGCTAGACCCGCTAACATTCAAGGGATATCCCAAGTATCAAGTAACAATTAGGCCTCACACTATTTGGTGGAGGAGTCCCATCCAGTATAAAGGCCCGATTTCTGAATCCTTGAATATTTTCCTTAGCTCTAGATGTTAGCATGAGAGAGGATGAAATAGTACCTTCGAAAAAGAAAGGGAGGTGTGCCTAGTGTGTGTTCAATTGTAACGTGTCAAGGTTATTATATTGTAGGGAGGGGAGAAAATTGAGCCTCTAAGTGAGAGGTAATAGTACCACCAAGGAAGGGACACATATGAACTCGAAAGGTTTGTCTAACATCCAGTGGAATAGTTCACAACATATGCAATGATCATTACAACCAACAAATAGAGAAATATTCTTTTAATATTCCATAAGGATGGGACAATGATGATAACCATTACAACACATTCTCAATAATATAAGTACTAAAATATCTGAAATAGTTCAAATATATTAGCACATGTGAAAGCAAACATGAAATACAAACATCCACAAAACAATATTACAAACATTCATAGTCCATTCATGAAAAACGTGTTGACCTTGAAGGCTTCTTTGATTAAGTAAAAGTTCTAAGACACATGTTTACAATGTACATCACTAGCCCCCAATAGTGGGACATTGTAGCCACTCCTTTCTCCTCTAAGAACTAGTTGATCTCTCTAATGCCTTATGGGAGGAGCAAGGGTGAAAATTCCTCTTCTCATACAATGAGGGAATATATATAACCAAGGGAAACTCTTTGACTACCCTCATGACTGTTTGACTTCCTATGACTTTCCAACCTACATGACTCTTTACATTCCGTGTGTGTCCTTCACAATTCCACTTTACAATAAATTTGAATACAATATGCATGGTCCACAATAGTGATGTGGCATATGACCACTCATGACATGACGTGGCATGACACTACTAACATGGTCTACTTGATCATGTGGAAATTTCAAGTCACTGTTGCTGGTCAGTGTGTGATTTCTTGTCGAATATGCTTCCTCTTCACCTCTACATGGCCTAGGGATGCATACTTGTCAATTATCTTTAGTCTTGGGTGTGCAAACTTGTTTCCCTTTACTTTCTCTCGATTGATCAACTTGTGATTTTAGCTACAAGAGAGTATTTAGCCATGGCTCCCTCCTTCTTCTCCTTATTCATCATATTTCCATGATACGATAGTGCACTTGTTCCTATAATTCACTCATGATGAGACAAAATCAATCCAAAAACCCCCTTATTCTAAAATCATGCATTGTGATCCATCAACTGAGCCTGGGACAAGTGACGGGCTGGGAAGAGATACTTAGTGACTGTGCAGTGCGTAGTTCCAGTAGTTAAGGGGAATATCTTGAGCTCTTAGACTATGAAGTGTGCAGCTCAGGGAGGCATGAAGAACAAGACTGTGCAGTTTCTGGAGTCAGTGGGGTCAGGCTGACGAAATGGACATGGGGAAAGCCAACTACACAATTTTGGATGTGAAGGGAGGTTACGATTATGTGCATTATGCAATTATAGTAGCCAAGGGAATAGCTTTAGGCTTGAATATGTGAAGTGTGCAGTTTAAGCTAAGCTGGGGGATATAACTGCGCATTTCTGGGGGTCATGGTTGGGAGTTGGGCACATGAATTGTGTAGTACAATAGCACTAGGGGATAGGGATTATTAATTGTGTAGTATAAAGATGTAAGGTCACATCTTAGTGGGATAATACTGCACCATGCATAGTTCATTTTGGACTCATTGAAGCTAAGCTGCTTGGTCAGGAAGATTTTCCAAAAATGGCCAAGTGTTGGATAGTTGATGAACTGTGATGAACCTTGACTATCATCACACACTTAACATAATTGGATGACATGAAAACATAAATCATATGAACACATGAAAAAATCATTTCCCTTTGTATGACTACCATACAACAAGATACGACAAGTGTGTCACTTAAGAAAGACTTTAGGACGATCATGACAACACTTGTGTGACAGTGCTCAAGACTTTGCGTATGGGTTCGACATATGTTTATATAGTTAGAAAAACTCCTATACACAAAGACATACCTTTGAAACCATCATAATACGCTTGCAAATATTACGTGACAAACAAACATGCCAAAATACGACAATTAACCCAACATAAAAAAGGGACCATAGTGCTGCAAGAAAACTCATTAAATGAGCTCTAATGTTTGAAAAAACAATGTAAAAGACCAAGGAAGGCTCAAAAATTGAGTGTAAGAGAAAATTTTGGAGGGTGTTACAGAAACTATAGCACTTGGCGACAAATTGGTTGAACTCCAACTTCTATGTCTTTGTTAACTTATTTTATCTAGGGCCTTGGTTCTTCAGGGAGTATTGATTCATCATGAAAATTACTTTGGCCTTCCAACTTACCCCACAATTAGACATGGTATCCTCTATACATTATTGAACACACATAAAATTCAGTATAATAAAAATGTTTTGAGTTGGGAAGGCTAGTGTAGCTCATGAGCTTAAGATTTACATAGTATAAATTTTCATCTCTATTGTTGCTCCACTTAAAGTAGGCTTGAACAGTACCCTAGCAGATTCACGCAGGAACATAGACATTGCTTAGTTGCCAAAGAACTCGGACAATACCCCAATGGAGTTTCTTGCTTCACCTCTCTGCATAGGAAGCCTTCCTCGTCTTTCACATTTATTTATTTATTTAAAGAGAAATGTGCATTAGAACTTATTTATTTTGAGGTGGAAGAGGGACCCTGACTTATTAAGAGCATAAAAGGTTGTTCCTTCAGGGAAGCATCTATAGATCCCTAATTTAGGTTTACTCATTTATATTTTCCCCTTCTCCATTTCTACTAGTTGGATAAGCTTGAAGGCACCAAAATAAAAATAAAAACTGAGTATAGGCATGAGGTTTGCAGCGTAGACATGAGTTCATGGTTGGACCAAAACTCTCCTTATAGATGGATCATATTTTCCGTTGGAACTTCATCAGCCAAAAGATGTAACCAACATAAGGAAGACAGATAGAAATTTATCTAAAAGCTAAAGTGTCACAATACTCTTTATAGTTCTTCGACAAACATGCTTAGAAGCTACAACATATTCATGCACAACACCTATTCACATAATGGAGACGAAAACAAAAGTCAAAAAACAAACGAATGAAAAAAGAAAACATGATGTACACATTGTAGGGCACAACCCCATATTTTCATTGAAAATATTATTTCAAGTCTTTGTCACTGACAGGGAGAAATTGAATGTTCCCATCAAGTGATTGAATATGATAAGTGTGATGGCCAAGCTTTTCATGCATTGTGAATGGTCCAATCCACAGGGAATAAAACTTAGTGTGCTTTCCTTTTTCCTCATGGGCTTTATCCCACTTTAAGAATAAGTCAGCCATACTAAAGCAATTTTTCCCTACAGACCTCTTGTCAAACCACCTCTTGATATGATTCTAGTGAAGTGAACATATTTCTTTTGATTTTAACCTTTCTTCTTGTAGCTTATGAAGGGTATCCATCCTACGTTGTACTAACAGACATGACTTACCTTGGGATTCTTGTGAGAGTTGGAGGCTAGGCACATAGATGTTGGGTGGAAGGATGGCTTCTTTTCTGTACACCAAGAAGTAAGGGGAGGTGTTCAGGGAATGTTTTAGTGTGACTTGGTTATCCCATAAGGCATTTACTAGAGGAGAGTGCTAGTTTTTTTGCTCATAGAATAAGGTATTTTTTATGATGTTGATTACGTTCTTATTCATGGATTTAGCAAGACCATTCCCCTGGGGATAATAATTAGTTGAATGTTTCAATATAATACCATTTTACAATTCAAAATCATAAAGTATTAGAGATGATAATTATTCTTCATTATCGAAAACAAGTGAAGTAGGACTGATGAACTTGGAAATGATGTTTTGTTGCAGAAAGCTAATGACTTCCTAATCATTCACTTATTTGAGAATAACTGCCTCTATCCACCACGTGAAGTAGTCTATGGCAGTGAGGATGTAGTGGTTCTACTTTGATGAATAAGGGAAAATATCCCCAATAATGTCCACAGCCCATGTTTGAAAACTTTCTTCCACTACAATAGGTTGTAGAGGGGCAACTGGCTTCTTATTTCTGTTAGTACACATTTGATAGACTAGATACCTGCAAGCGTAAGCATGAGAATCTATGAATAATTTAGGCTAGTAAAAGTTAGCCAAGATAACCTTATGCACTGTGTTATTTCCTTCGAAGTGTCTCTTGACTGTTCCATCATGGAGATCAAGAAATACCTTTTTCCAATCATGTGCTTCCAAGCACCTGAGCAATAATTCATTTTGGTGCTCTCTGAAAAAATCCCCATGCACCAACTGATAATATAATGCTTTAAATTTCATTTACATCTTCTTTCATGCGGAGAAGTGAGATGGAATTGTGTTGTTCTCAAGTTATTTCTTCACATCCATGTACCAAGATTTTGTGCTAGTATTGGGGGAGGCTCGCTCAATGTTGTACATCTCAATTTCTTTCTCCCATTTGGAAATATATTCTTCTTCCTCCTTCACATTTACTACTTCTACTGCTAGTTGAAAAAGACCATGGCCCTTTATTCTATGAACTGACTTGATTTCTAGATCATACTCTTATAACCTGGTCATCCAATTCACTCTCCTTTCACCTAGCTCTTGTTGATCAAGTAGTGATTTGGCTGATGGGTGTAAGGAAAAGATAACACAATAATCTTTCAATAGATAGGGCCAAAAATGCTTTACCACCTTTTATATTGCATAAGCCTATTTTTCCACGTTGGGATGGTTAAGCTATGGTCATTGCAGACTTACGCTCATGAAGGAGATAGGTTGGTCATTGTTCAATTCATCCTTCTAAGTGAGTGCAACAACGAGAGAAGTATTAGATGCAAAAGTGTAGAGAAATAAATTGTTATTGAAGTTTAGGCTATACAATGTGGGTGCTTTTGATATAGCCTACTGATATGGGAAAATGCATCCTTTTGTCTTTTATCCCATTTATAAATTGCATCCTTCTTCACCATCTCCTGCATTGCCTTGAGAATCTAAGTGTAGTCAAAGATGAACTTGCAAAGGAAATTGATTTTCCCAAGAAGGACTACATAGCCTTCTTATTCACTCGGAATGGAATCTGCGTGATTGTCCTGACCTTGTCTAGGTCTACCTTAATCCCACTTTTGGAAATAATGTGGCCCAAGTGATTACCCTTAGACACTATGAAAGTACTTTTCTTGCGATTTAAGGATATCTTGTACTGGCGACATTCCTCAAAAATATTCTTTAAATGGAATATGTGGTCTTGCCACTATTTGGAGAACACTGCTACATTGTCAATATGGACCACTATGCATTGTCCAATGAGTCCATAAAAATAATTGTCCATAGCACACTGTAATGTTTCACTAGTGTTGATTATCACAAATGACATTCATTTGAATATGAACATGCCCCACTTCGTTTAGAATGTGGTTTTAAGTCTTTCAATCTCTGCAACTAGAACTTGGTTTTATACAAAATAACCTTCTAATATAGAAAACATTTCAGACCTCGATATTGTTTTCAATATTTGTTACATGGATGGCACAAGGTAGTTTTCCATGTCTAAGGCATGGTTGAGATTTCAGAAATCTACACATAGGTGGATTTCCCTGGACTTCTTCCTCCCCAGGATCAAATTTGACACCCACGTTGATTTACGCACTCTGTATATGATTTGGTCATCCATTGATCTTCTAAATGCTTTCTGAATAAGAGGCTCAAGCGTTGGATGTACTTTTCCTAGCTTCTATTAAGATAGCCTAGCCCCTTCCTTTGTCAATATCACATGTTGGATGAGTCACGTCTCATATGTTTTAATCTCATCATACGTCCAGTATATGAACACATCTCGATATTTCTTGAATAAGCGGATGAAGGATTGTTTCTCTTGTGGTGTGCATAAAGTACCGAGATTGACATACTTTAGATTGTTTTCCATTCCCAAGTTGATATTCTCATGTGACAGTGTGGAACTATGGGTCTTAGAAATGGTAAGTCTAGGGGTGATTTTAGGGGCGAATGTTCGCCCTTTGGCGAAATTAAGGGGTTTTAAATTTTTAGTCGGCAAATATTTTGTATCATAGTACATTTTTACAAATCACCTCAAATATACCACCTTATTTTAAGGGAGAGGGTAAAAAAGGTAAATTTAGCCCTTGAAATTAGGAGTTACAACCTTCCATTCGCCCATTTTCAAGAATAGGTTTTATTTAAGTGAATCCATTCGCCC
>APFE030914098.1:57031-78718 GCA_000404065.3 Pinus taeda
TTATGATAACCCATGTTATTGACCCATGGTATTCATGTGAGCATAGACTATTTAAAGGGGAAATTCTATCTTAGATCCATCTTAATTCTGGGTCTACCAAGTGCTCAGAGGGATAAATAGATTTCAACCCCCTAAGAGTGGTAGATGTGGAGTTAAGATGGATATAGGTTGGTTTTTATGATAATGAAGATTTAAATAGACTTAGGAAATTATATTGTAAAAACATCTTAAGGAATGGTTAAAGCATAGACATTGGACAAGTATATTTGTATACTTCTGTTTTAAACTGAAACAAATCTAGGCTAAAAGGAATGGATTGATTGCACTGGTCATCCTTCTATAACTTTCCAACATATGCTGGAGTAAACAGATTGTAATTTGGGTAATTTTTCTAATTGCAAACGGGAATATATTTGTGTATCGGCAGGGTGGTTACAAGGTCCCTAGAAGTGGAGTAAACAGTTGTAATTTGGGTAATTTTTCTAATTGCAAACAGGAACATACTTGTGTATTGGCAGGGTGGTTATGAGGTCCCTAGAAGTGATGAATTTGAATTTTCCTTGGTTTTATATATAGTATTAGGTTTTTTCTCATGCTTTCTGTGAATGGCATGGGTGAATTTTATCTTACACCCACTAGATTATCGATATGTAATTTCGGTAATTTTGAATTCAAAAGATATTTTAAAGAAATGCAATGATTTCATTTGTGTATTCAATAAACACAAGATTTTATAATTGGGTAAAATATTCGCCATGCCTGGTGAGAGATTCGCCAAAAAATTATATATACATATCATATTATTGATAAAATCGCCTTCCATTTTTCCTATATACCATGGAGATTCGCCCATTTATTATACATGTAAATTTAGGGTGGGTTCTTAAAATTTTCCCTGGGTAGGTCCCCAGAAGTGATTTTATAGGTCATACAAGTTCTCTAATGATACCACACCCTTAGGGATGAGATTTCTTTTACTTGCACTAGCTTCATCCTACAATGCCTTTTTGTACTCGTAGTCATCAATCGATGCATCTTTGAACACATCAACATTCGCCACGAAGCACAATATTTGTTCTTCATCATCAAAAATGTGTAAATTAGTGATATTTTGAAGGACGTGAGGAATATAAAGAATGTCAACATAAAAGTCAGCCCTCAATGGTGACAATCTAATAGCAGCATTTGCTAACTCATCCGCAACTACGTTATGCATTCTTGCAACACAAATAATATTGAAATCTTGGAAATGTGAAATAAGACACCATACCTCTTGTTGATAACTTCTAAGATGAGGTGACACAAAATGTATGGTATTACATACCTATCACACCACAATTTTTGAGTCACCTATCACTTTTAGGATGGAAAAATTGTGGTCAATGGATTTTTGTAAGATCAAGGTGAGTGGTTCATACTCTATAGTGTTGTCCATGCACTGAGATTCCAAGCGCCTAGAGATCAAATGTTTTCCGCAACGGGTTTATTAAACTACAACCAGATCTAGAGCCCTCCTGAATTTTGGAACCATCGAAGTATAAAGTCCAAATATCATATGTACATGGACTGGGAACTACACTAGTATTTCTACAACTACTACCAACTATATAAAGCTCATTATCACTATCTAGACAAGGAAGGAGATCCAGTTGTGTATCTGTTGGAATTGGGGATGGTTGTACAAGATAACACCTTAGTTGAGTTTATAAGAAGCAATTGCTATAAATTAATTCATCCAAATCCGTTGGTTCATTATGTCCATCAGAGGGAGTGATAGTGTGTTTCATATATCTCTCTGTTTCCACCTGGATCTGATTATTTCTTCCCTTATACTAACACTATAGGTGTGACCAGTCCATGGAGAAGTACCCCTATAGCTTTCTAGACCAATCTCTGCTCAACAACACTCTGTATTATTTTGGAATGTTCATAATCCCTATGTTGATACATTAGTGGACTTGTCCATCAGATGATAAGTGGATGAGGACATATTTGAGTTCATCAATTTCTTGGACATGAGTCTTGGCTAGCTGAATAATCTGTGAATATATTTTGACATATTTGGCATTAGTTTTCATGGAAACAAATAATGGAATTACATTCACCGATGCACCAGAATGAACCAAGCAATTATTTACATTGAAATTAAAGATCTCAAAAGTCAACAAGAAAGGTCGGTAGAGTGTATTTACAGCCATAATTAGAGAGTTAAGTATGGATTCAAGAGAACAAGGAGACTTATGTTATACAGGAAAGTGACCTCCTCATCATGTCAGAGGAGAAAGACACATTGGTCGAAGACAAGACCTAAATTACAAACCTATTTACCAAGATAACACACCCCAGAAATAGGCAAGGAGGTTTATAATGCCTTCCAGCTCTTAGCCAAAAGTGTTAGTGTTAGCGTGAAAAATCCTAGAGGTGTAGCAAAAATCCTCACTTAAGTCACTAGGTGACAAGTTACCTCAACAAAAATTTGATGGTTTCTGTTGTTCTAGATCTGTAATACAAATGGGAAATTTGTAGTAAAAGAAAACAAGATCCAAAACAAATAGTAGCAAAATAATGTATCTAGAATAATAACCCAATTGGAAAGTAAATTTTAAATGAATTAATATTTATTGATAGCACCTAGTGAAGGAGATTTATAGATTGGTCTATAAGTCCCCCTACATGGGATGGGTCTTTGATATACTTGATGCTTCAGAAATAGAATTCCCTCTCTCAATCATGTGAAAAAACCAAAACAAAGATGAAGAACTCAAATGGGAGCTCAAGAAAATGATGATAGTGTTGACGATGATAATGATCATGGTGAAGAATGGATGAAAAATTCTCCTTTATATAACAAAGTATGGAGTTAATCTCAAAAAAGCAAAATAATAAAATATTATTGACCAAATTTAGATCTAACTTCTTGCAATAGTTTATTATGTTTATTGGAGAGGGAAAAGGATTTTAAAACGGTTATATTCCTTTAATTTAGAAATAATTAACAAAATAAATGAATTTATTAATTATTAACACGAGAAACAAGAAGGTTTTGAAATCAAAATAATTATTAAATAGTGATTTAATAATTATTCTAATAATAGAAATAAAGAAATTCAAATAAATGATGATTTATTTAAATATTCCTAAGTGATTTAGTCAAATGTGACAAGAAATAATTATTAAATAATGATTTAATAATAATTCCTAGAGGAAATTAAATAAATAATGATTTATCTAATTATTCTCATGGGGGTTTTTAATTTAAATCAAAAAATAATTTAATAAAAGTGGTTTACCGAATTATTTTCCATAGTGAAAGTGATTTTACTATGGTAAAATTAAATCCACATGGTGTATTTCAATCCACCTAATTAGAAATGGCTAGGTGATCATTTTTTGGTGATAACAGTTAGTCCCTATATTAACACTCTATTTTGCCTAAGGGGTAGATTTACTAGATATTTATGAGATTATGGAGGTCAAAGCATGAGTTGACTTACTGATGTAACAACTCTCATGAAAATTCTATGCAACAAAAGTTAATAAAGGCAAAATAATAACCACTATTGATGGGAAACTTATTCCAAGCTCAATATTGGGAAAAATCCTAGTTATGGGGATCACATGGGATTGTTTAATGGCTAAGGAAATGGCTAAGGATTTGGAAAGGAAAAATGACATTTTGGCACATTTATTTATGAAAATAATGGAATTTAGGAGAAAAATGAGGTGAAAGGTCACAGGTTGCATGTGAGGAGGAAAATGAAGGAAAATAAGGAAACTAAAGAAAATATAGGCCTCGTTCATGAAAAGGCTTGTGAGGATTAGTTGGTAACCTTTTCTCAGATTATTTTTGGAGCTCTCTCATTATTCTCTCTCTTACACTCTTGGATACTTAAAGTTTTCTTGGAGCACTCTTGAAGGGTGTGGCATACTTGGATTCTTGGAGATGGAAGGAAAAGGAAGAGCATGAAAGCGTAAGAGGAAATTGGGATCAACAGCTACAACCGGATTTTCTTGCAAGTATCGAGTTGCATGTATGTTTTCCTCACTATTTTCGGCTTGCATAGAATATGTAGGTGGATTTTTGGTCATGATCTGTCATTGGTAAGGAGGATTTCCTAAATTGACAATGGATTTCATAGCCTTGCCATTTCCTGGATATACATGGAGATTATGGGTTTAATCACTTATTTGGTTTTCATTGGTTCTCATGTTTCCCTAGAGTGGGTTCAGTTATCAGTTCTTAGAAGTCCTAGTTGGACAAACGTTGTGGAAGCCTTATAACAGCTTAGTTTGAGTTACTAGTCATGGAAGCCTTTGTTGGAAAAATGATTTGGAAACCCCTAGTTGGTTTAGTTACTAGTCCTCGAAGCCTTGGTTGGATAAACACTCTCAAACCCTAGTTTCATCTATGGGTTGAGTTACTAGTCCTAGAAGCCTTGGTTGGTCAAACGCTCTCGAAGCCTAGTTGCAGTTGTGGGTTGAGTTACTAGTCCTGGAAGCCTTGGTTGGAACAAACACTCTGGAAGCCCTAAAAGGATTGAATAGAGACCAATCTCATGATGGTTTTGTCATGGTGGAGGTCGATGGCCTCTGGAAACCTTGGATGGTTTTGGATTGATGTGTTCTCCAAGATCCCACCTTCATGCTTGGAATATGGAGTGGGGGTGAATGATTGAAGCAATATTTGACTCAACCATTCTACAGTCGCATGGAATTTGGAAGTCCCATTTTGGGTTTGCATTTTGCATCATCAATAAGAGGTTATTTCTCATTGTATATCTATGAGTATTATACTTAATTATATGTCGTTTATAAAGTTGTGAAATCATTGGTATTTATGTTGCTATTATGTTGGTTATGTATGTGTTTTATATCAAGAGCTATGTATGGTCTCATCATATTTTTTCTTGTAAATGAATGATCATGTATCTATGACCCAATGGATGAAATGATAGTTGATGTGTTGAGGCATCAATGCTACTTAGCGATTCTTAGCTATGTTTGAGACCCCTATGCTCAGTTTTGATATTTAAACTTGTAGATTACCTATTCGTGATATGTTTGATAAAATATCTATCATGGCTAGTAGGGGTCAAGTCAAGGTCTCATTCAAGTGATTTCATTTTTATTGTTATTTCCTTGTTATTTTATTGTTCTAAGGATGTGATTCAATTTCGGGAAGTGACCTGGGCTGTAGCGTAGCACTAACTAAACGTGTCTGTGGATGTTGGCTTGTAGGCATGTGAGAGCATCCATAGGTCCCTGGATGCTGGCATGACCATAACACGAGAGATTCTAGAGGTTAAGTGGTCCAAAATGTTAGTGGGACCTAGGGGTTGGTTGGAAGAAAGTTTGGATTGGTTCCTAGGGGTCCTAATACTGATGTTGGATGTTTGTATGGCATGTTTCCATTAGTTGCCCTTCCTTAAGGTGACTTAGGAGGTAGAATCATATCATAGCGGCTTCCCATAACATGTTTATCCTGACTAGCCAGTTGCTTAGGTAGATGTGGGAGGAGGGTGTTACAAAGTGGTATTAGAGCATGGTTCACCCCTTAGACTGGATAGGTCGTGTGTTGGTCATTCATGCATGTTAGTTGCATGGGTGTCTCTTACACTTTCATTCCATATGATTGTTGCATTTGAATAATGATGATCATGGTTGTAGTGATATTGTTATTTGGAACTTGATGTTGTTATTTTGGAGTGCATCGTCATGAGTGTATGACTAGTTTCAGGTTGTTATATGTCGCTTACATGTTTTCATATGTCGCTTGGTTATAACTTGGTAAGTTTGGTTGCGTTCTTGTATCGTTGGTTACATGTATTATTCTTGGAGGTTTGGTTACAAGTATTGTTCATTTATGCTTGATTACATGTTTTTATGCATGTGTGTGGTTGGTTACACATTGCTTATGCATGTTGATGTTTGTATGTGGTCAAGTTTACAGTGATGTAGTGGTTGTTGTCATGCATGAGGTTGTGATGTGTGTTGTTGTTAAGGTCATGCATTGATGACTAGACCATAGTTAGAATGATGATTGCATGGTCATATGCTTATGTATTATGTTTCTATATGTTTTCATGCTTATGTTATACATGTATCACACTAATTTTTTTATCTTGTAGATGAGGTATCCTCACCAAGCTGTACTAAGGTACATTAGTTTATTTTGATTTGGTTTAGTTGACATGATATACCTTGCAGGAAAAAATATCAAATGGCTAGCAAGAAGGCAGACTACAAAGACTCTCCCTATGAATGAGAATGGTAGTATGGTGTTGCGAATTCTTCTGGTTTGGCATATACATTAAGTAGCTTAAAGGAATAAATAAGGAGTTGTAAGGCATATAATGACTGAATCAAGCAGGCACAAGAGAAACAAGTACAGGTAAATGCTTTGCTACTTCATAGTTTCTTAGATTTGTAGCGACAGGGACCACGTCAGATCAGTTATGGGTAGGAGGACAAAACTAATGGGGCACATTGTAGTAGGTTGCGTGGTGGTCACATGTTAGATATAGATGACACGGTCAAAGATGGAAGAATGTTGGACACTCAGGAGAATAGAAGGGATAGACACAAGTATTATTCTAGTTCTAATTTGGATAAGCACTATGATTGTCTTTGTTATCATCCTTATAGGAGGACTAATAGGGGATATTTTCTAGATGAGTTTAAGAAATAAAAGCCACCTACATTTGATAGAGAGATAAAGAAACCAGTGGTTGTAGAGGCATGGTTTCTTGGCATGAGGAATTTCTTTAGGTTGCATGACTATTAGGAGAACATGAAAACCAGAGTAGCTACATTCAGTCTCAAAGGCAAACAAGACATTTGGTGGGAAGATGTCAAGAAAGTTAGTTGTTTTCATGAGGAAGACTTAACTTGGAGTGAGTTTGAGTGATTATTCAAGAAGAAGTATTTGTGAGGAGATAACTTTATTACAAGGAAAAAATAATTATATTAGCTAAAGATGGGATCCATGACAGACGATGAGTACACTACCAGGTTCTTGGATTTGCTAAGGTATGTTCCTTATCTCACAGAAGAGAAGGCCAAGATTTAGAGTTTCATTAGTGGATTATCAGTTGCATTCAAAGATAGGATTGAGTTCGATGAGCCTATATCGTTGGAGGATGCCATTCGAAAGTTAAGGCATTGTGATGAACAATCGAAGCGTAGATATGAGACTAAACTAGATTTGAAGGGTAATGCAAGGAACAAGGAAAATGGGGCAAGAAGCGAGCAAGACCTTAGAGTATAGATAACAAAGAGAATGTTGCACCATCTAAGAAGGTCAGTGCATTAGATAGAGTACAGGAACATCAATCTAAGGGGTAGAATAAGGGTGCAGGCTGGAAGCCTATAGAGTGTTGGACTTGTGGCAAAGATCATTGTAGGAGAGATTGTTCACATAATCAGGGTGGTAGGCCTTAGATATATAGTGCAAAGGATGAAAAAATATTTTGGGATGTTGGTTAGAGCGTTGCTTGTCTTTATGCGACATTGGATAAAAACAGGTAGCCCATCAGGCATCTATCATTGAGATGGGTGGTAAGCTTTGTGATCAAGTCATTTCTATTTTGATTGACCCTAGATCTAATTATAGCTATGTTAGTCTTGACTTAGTAGATAACTGTGGTTTGAGTAAGGAATTTCATGCAGAGTCTTGATTAGTGAATTCGTCTACAAGTACAAATAAGTATGTTCATCAGTGGGTAAGAGCTGGTGTGTTTGATTTGAATGGTATGCCTAGCACAACACATTCGAATGTATTACCGTTGGGATCATACAGTATGTTGTTGGGCATGGATTCGTTGTATCTTCGTAGAAACAAGGCAGATTGTTATAAAAAAGAAATTTTGTGTGTTGATGACAATGGAAAACCAAGGGCCTTATAGGGTAAGGATAAATCAACATTAGTTAGGATGGTGATATCTATGCCAGAAAATCATAGTCGCAAGAAAGGTTGTGTTATTTTTGGTGAAAATTTCTAGTGACAAGGGTAAGGAAGTTTAGGATGAAGATGTGTTAAGTAGGTACCTAGTTTTACAGTGGTTCAAGGATGTATTTCCTGAGGACATTACAAAATCTCCACCTCACAGGGAGGTATAATTTCCCATTGAGTTAGTGCTAGCGGCAACTCTAACATCAAAAGCACCTTATAGGATGAGCACACCTGAGTTGGTAGAGTTGAACGTGCATTGAAGGAAATGTTGGACAAGGGATACATAGGGCAAGTGTATCACCATGGGGAAAACTGGTCTTGTTTGTGAAGTTCAACTCACATGTATGTTTTCCTCACTAGTTTTGGCATGCATGGAATATGCATGTAGAATTTTGGTCATGATCTTTCACATGAATGGAGGATTGCCTAGATTGGCAGTGGATTGCCTAGCATTTCCATTTCCTGGATAACCATCGTGATTATGGGTTTATTTCCTTGTTTTGTTTTGTTTGGATCTCATGTTAACTTAGCTTGGGTTGAATTATTAGTTCTTGGAATCCCTAGTTGGACAAACTCACTGGAATCCTTGTAATAGCTTGGGTTGAGTTACTAGTACTAGAAGCCTTGGTTGAAAAAACACTCTGGAAGCCCTTGGTGGGACAAACACTTTGGAATCCTCATGCAGTTGTCGGTTGAGTTACTAGTCCTAGAAGGCTTGGTTGGAACAAACACACTGGAGTCCCTAAAAGGCTTGGATGGATACCAATATGATGATGGTTTTGTGATGTCCAACCATCAGGTAGAATCACAGTTGATGGGTTGAGGTGGATGGCCTCTGGAAGCCTTGGACTGTTTTTGATTGATGTGTTCTATGAGAGACCACATTCATTCTTGGAATATGGCATGGGGGTGAATTCCTGAAGAGAGATTAGCTCAGCCATTCTACGGTCGGGTGGAACATGGAAGTCCCATCCCAGGTTTGGATTTTGCATCATCAATAAGAGGTTATTTCTCCTTGTATCTCTATGAGTATTATACTATATTAAATGTGGCTTATATGCTATGATTTCATTAGTATTTCTACTAATATTATGTTGGTTATGTATGTGTTTTATATCATTAGCTATGTATGGCTCTCATCATGTTTTTACTTGTAAATGAAATATAAATGTATCTATGACCTAATGGATGAAATGGTAGTTGATGTGTTTTTGAATCAATGCTACTTAGTGATTCTTAGCTATGTATGAGACCCCTATGCTCAGTTATGTTATTTACACCTATATATTACATATTCATGATATGTTTGACGAAATTTCTGCCATTGCTAGTAGGGATCTAGTTAAGGTATCATTCAAGTGATTACATTTATGTTGTTGTTTCCTTATTTTTTTGTTGTTATGAATATGTGATTCAATTCTGGATATTGACCTCGGCTCTAGGCCTAAAAAAGTGGCTCAAAATGCAGGGACACTAGTACAACACTAAAAAAATGAGTCCCTAGACACTAGCTTGTAGGGGTGTAAGAGCATCCAAAGGTCCCTAAATGCTAGCATGCCCATATCATGAGAGCATCTAGAGGTAAAGTGGTCCAAAATGTCAGTGGGACATAGGGTCTGGTTGACAGAAATGTTTGATTGGGCCATGAGGGTCCTAATTGTGATGTTGGATGTTTGTATGGTGTGGTTCTATTGGTTCCACTTCCTTAATGTGAATTAGGAGGTTGAATCATATCATAGTTGCCTCTCATCACATGTTTACCTTGAATAGACGGTTTCTTGGGTAGATGTGGGAGGAGGGTGTTACAACTTGCACTCCTCGTTTCACTCAAATGTCAACTCAAAAAGCAGGAAACATTTACCTCAACCCTAACTAAGGATTGCTATTCCTAATGGTGTCTCATGGGAAGGGAAATAATAATAAATCAAGGCAAAATCCAAGATTTTTCCTCAATGGAACTCATGAAAGAATTGGAAAGGATGAGCCTCTCTCCATCTATATATTGGAGGCTCGGTGATTGTAGAAAGGATCAAATGGTTGTCGAAAGTTTGCAAGATCTTTAGTATTGTTATGTTGCCAAGAAGTTGAAAGAGAGAGAGAGAGTGGAGTTGAAGGACTAGAGGAGGGTTGATCTAGCCAAGATGGTTGTAATCATTTTTCTTCTATATAATAATATAGATCTGTTAATGTTTTGTCTACTTGATGGTATGGATATTGTATTCCTGTACATTTTGATTTGATTTCATGATTAATAAGTAGCTTAGATGCATGCTAGCTTATATTCTCATATATTTACATTTTGATTATCAAGGTTTACGTGTTGTAGGATTACGATTTTTCTTGTCTATGCGTAGGTTTTGGTCTATGTGTTGGTGAAGAGGTCTTCCACTTTTCCACATTGATTTCCCTAGCAGGTCTATACCAAGGACTAAGGTAATCCTTCTCCTTTCACTTTGTCAATCATGGATTAATATGAATATATGTGTGTTTCTTTGTGACAATTGCAACTAATCTTAAAAAGTCTACCTTGGGTTCTGGGAAGACCCGAGAGGGCATTTCATCCACAACCACCCATGCATTAATCTCGATAGCATAATTGGTGACTCTGCTGGGGACTAATACTTAGTTCCTGGTTTTGATATTTCAAGTTCCGAGATCTCTCTTTCTTTCCAGGGCTTCCTATTCTTCTTGGTTCCCATTCTTACCACTCGGGATGCTTCACAACCTTCTCCATTGTGCATAGCCTTTGACCAAACCCCAATTGACACTTTTTATAGCCTCTACCTCTATAATGCACCCTATTTGTGCAGTCCAGTGAGTTATAATTCTCCACAGTCTCTAGGATAAAGAATTGGTCTTGTTATTAATGCTATGTATCCTCTTCTAAGAAGAATTATTCAATCATTATATTGATATGCAGCCTGTTCTGTGGACTCCTGGGTTGAGAGGTTGCTTGTAGTCTATTTTATGGATCTGCAACTGTGCACTGTGTTTGGTTCCTTGCTTCTATGATCATTTTTCTTTTTAGGAAAATAGCTTAAGAGCATTTATTTTTGAGGAAAAGAAAATGAAAAAAAAAAGTTTAATTTTTTGTTTCGTTTTAGTTGGTTTGATTCTATATATATTGTCTTAGTTGTTAGACAACATTGCATGTCTACATCTTGTGCATGTTTTCACTACATTGGATGCATGGTACTGAATTGATGTATAGATAACTCTCTCCTTGTAGAAATACTTCTTCATCGAATTGAAATTGAAAATCATATTTTTGGCATGGTCTGAGTTAGAGTCTCATAAAACTTCATACATCAACACCCCCTCTGAAGACATTAATAAAGTACCTTTAAAATAAATCTTGTAATAAAAGAAATCAACAACTCTTTTTCAACATACACACATATTAGTCTAGTCTAGGATCTTGGGCTAGGAAGTGGCGATAAACTGTCCAAAATCACAAAACTGAGACTACTGTCATTAAAGACACTAAAATCCTGTTGCACTCATATCATTCAGGACTGCTCCCCCCAGAAAGGAGTTAAATGTGAGACAACATTGGAATGTGACAAAAGGTAACCCACCTTTGATTGCATTTTCATTGGGTATTCTTTGTATTGGGGATCCCCTCGGGGATATCTGGGCTTAGTCGAGGACTCAGGTATCCTTCCCACATAGTGTACTATCTACAAAAATGGCCTCCCTAGTGGTGGCTATGATTTGAGGTAACCTTAGTAGCTAGACATTTGTAGGGATGAACATAAGGTGACTGGGGTGGTCTCCCCTGGTACCTAAACAGAAAAACCTACTTTTCCTTCATTTTTTGGGAGGGTGCTCATCAGGGAAATTTTAAGGATGGAAAATTATCTTGAATTTTAAAAACATTGGCGAATCTCACTAGTCCCTAATATGAAAACTATAAAATATTTATTAATGTATTTCTAAAATTATTCAAATTTATAATGATTTTATATATACCCTCTATATAATGTTGGCAATTTTTAAGGTAAAATAAATTTATATTATAAAAATTGGGTGAATCATTTTTATAAAATATGGAAATTGGTGAATCATTTTTTTAGAAAAATCATTGAAAATTAGCCCACCTGTGAATATTAGCCCCTAAAGTTTTCCATGGTGCTCGTCATCAAAAAGGTACTTGGCCCCTTAATCTAAGGTTGGCGTGAAGCTTAGGAGTAATTGTAGCTATACATTTGTCCATCTCTCTCTTTTATCCCTTGTGATACTGGGTTTGATCTCCAGAAAATGATGGTTATTAAAAAATTCATATCCCCTGACTTCCTCGTGATTGAATTTTAAAGTATTTTTTGATTTTTAGGTGTTGATTTGCTATCACTGATACTACTATAAATATCACTTTAAATTTTTTTGATAAAATATATCATTCGTTGTGGCTACATATGGTCCTCGTCATTAATATAGGTGACAACAAGGTATTTCTCCACTAACCCTGGAGGAAAGACCAATCCTTGGTGATCTAGATTCACCCTCTTGGGGAAATCATTCTCCAGTGTCTAACAATGAATTGGATAACACTTCCTAAGAAACCATACTTCTTCAGGACTTATTTAATGAAGAATTTGTACCTCCTTACAATCCTCCAACTATCGATCCTCTTGGACCAATGTTGATTCAGGTCGCACTTGTACCTTTCATGTCTCCATTAGTACCCACATATGAAATTCCTCCGACGACTAATCGGTTGTGGTATTTTGTGGAAAAATTTGGTCCACCATAACTTCCCCCTCCTATAGTCAGTAACACATAGGTGACTGGTTACCCTGCTATCTAGGCTATGCCTAGTCCAAGTGACCTAGTTACACCTGTTATGAGTGGAACCTTGTACATCCTGGTTTCTACCCCTTTTGTCTCTACTTCCAAACCTCCGGCTATTTCTCCTAGTAATGTGGTTAGCACGACAATCTTTAGTAACCCTTTTGGTTGGAACCCTCTGCTAAGCTCAAACCTTTAGGCTTAGATGCTTTAGGGCAATGTTCCCAACATGCACATACTGATCGAGGGAATTATTGTCCCCCATTTCCTATAGGACAACATGGATCATCATTGACCAAATTAAATCCTACAAGTGGACACTACTCTAGTGTTAGTCATGTTCCTATTACAAACTATATGGTTAGCGAAATCCCTTAATCAGATCCTTCTCCATCTAATTAGGCATCCCCTCCTTAATCTTAATTGAGCTAAGGGTGTACTTTTCATCTTCTGGGAAACCAATCTTCCCCCTAGCCTAATATCACTTATGGACTACCACCATATATAACTATTACACCATAGAAAGGAGGCTACTATCCAATGGATCATTTGCATCCTGTCGGAAACAACATGATGGGAGGACTCCAGAGTCCTTGAAGTCATTCTTTGTCACCTTGGTCAGACTTGGTGACACCTAACACTTTTGCTTTTTTGGAAACACTTGATATCCCTGATATGTATAAAATGACTAATGACTCCATCTATCATAATCTGAATTGGTCCCCAGTCCCGCATGAGTTACCATTTGAAATCCCGAAGTTTGAAGGGAAACAAGGGGATGATTTGGGTACAAATGTCACCACCTACCATCTATGGTGTGTATCGAACTCCATGGTTGATGAAAATATCTAGCTTAGACTCTTCCCCTGCACCATGCTTGGAAATTATGCCAAGTGGTACATTGAGTTACCACGCACATCATTCAATACATTTGGTGCCCTGGAAATGGAGTTATTAGAGCACTTTTAGCTTCCAATCCACTATGAAACTGGAACGGAACTCCTCACTACGTTACGCCAAGAAACCTTAACCCAAATATCTACTCACATCCATGAACGGATACGTAGGCGGAGGCTTGTCAAAACTCCCATTCTGGATTACTTGTTGGCATATTGGTATGTAAATCAGTTCTTCTTAAAGCTTCCAAGGACGTTGCCTTAAGTGGTGTGGTCACGGAAGACCAATCCATTCATCACGCCCCACATTTAGATCTGATTTACTCTCAATCTAGCAAGTTATACGATGTAATCCCCCATACCCCTCGAACTTCCAATTTTCTCGCTACTCAATGACCTAGTGCGCACGTTGATGGTCTCATCGCTGCTACCTCTAGGGCAAATGTAAAGCAACTTAGAGGGCACATTGCACAGTTGTATATCGATACCACATCTTCTCCCCAATTGGTCGCTCTTACAACTACTATAAGTGATAAACGTTGTGCAGTTTAAAGAAAAATAGAGTGGTAAGATAAAGAAGAATAAGAAAAAGAACTCTCCTTTTGAAGAGAAGCCCGCTACATAGCACAACCCTGAACACAAGGTTGTTTCCAAATATGACAGTGTAAAGGAAAAACCTATCAAGTTCCCTTGCAAAATCTATGTGGAGTGTTTATGGGAAAACTAGTGTCTATTCGATCTACTAGTCCCACTAAGATGGGTAGCTATCTTAGAAACAAACAATTCAAAGTAACTTGTGTTTTCCTTTATGTATGATAGATAAGAGAGAAGCAGAGGGCACCAACCTTAATATTTCACTTGGCTCCTTCCTTGTTTCCTCTCTCCCTTGATAGAGCTCGCTACTCTTCTCCTACTTGTCTTGTTTCAAAGAACACCTGTAGAGGCAAAGAAACAACACACCATCAAAGCATAGAGATCTATAATACCATAAACAATGCAAAATAAAAAATACATTAAGCATACAATTGCATCCACAAATAACAAGATTTGCAGGTACACAATTATATGGAGGAAAACTCAAAGAACTATATTGATAGTAGAAGTAGAAGAGAGGATTACAACCTAGCTGTCTGATCCAGCATCATCCTCCCAACATGAAAGCCCTCTTCACCTCATGAAAAGCAAGATCACCCAACAATACAATGTCTCAAAGAGAAACCAACAACACTTCCTTACAAACTACAAAATTCTAGCCCCTGGATCTTTGGAATGAGGTATCCATTTATAGATATTTGCATAGGGGTGAGTCAGCTTTTGGGTTTTTGATTACTGTCATTTCACTAATAGTTTTTGGCTCCACTTGGAGATTTCATGATCTCTTACTTACCCCTAGGTGAATTCAGAGAGGCAAGTGTCATATGAGCAGATTCTCTAAGTTTCCACCTAGCAAACTGCCTCTACCATTTGTCTACTCTCAATCATCACACCCTACAGAAGGACATTTTAGTATGCATTGCATCCGCTGTGTGTAACATGTGAGATGGATCGCACCCTTAGCATGGAGTAGTCTGTATGGTCCAATTTTGACCAGTTCTGAGTAGATTTTTAGGGAGAAATTCTGGGAAATGATGTAATCAGTTGACCATGATCCTTTAGGGTTTGAAACAACACTTTTAGGGGTTTAAGAGCCCTTTGTTTATTGACATATGTGATTGGGGTTGCAGTGCCCAAATATGTCTATAACAGTTGCCCCCTAAAGCATGAGGTCGTAAATATTCCGATGTCGGGTGAAATGCTTTATCATGAGGATCCGAGGTTTTTTGAACTGGAAGGTGACCTGTATAAAATACAATACAATACATTATCTTCATATTATTTTCATGATCTAGTTGAGGCGGGCATTCCCATGCTTAGCCTTATAAATTCATTTTCATGTACATAGGACAGACAACTGTCTGTATGGCAGAGTGATGATTCTTGTAGAGCCATCATCCCTTAGCTTGGATGATCATTTGTGCAGCTATGGAGTACATTTTATGTCTTTATTTTCCTAAATATGTCACAGCTTGAATGCATGAAACTATATTTGGGGTCTTCAAACTCATTCAACCTTCACTCGATGTACAAATCGATCCATGTGAAAAGATGTCCTGAAGTCGAACATGGAAAGACATCGCCTGATTACCAGCCAATGATGTAAGCTATCAACAGGCGTGAGATGAATCATTGATAATGATAATGACCCTCAAGGTATGACAGTACAATTCACGTGGTGTAAATATATGAGTTTATGTCAAACACCACACAAAATATTTCGGTTGAAGGCCATTGATGTAAACCTGTCGCCAGAAGTGAGAAACTTGCCATTGAGGCATGTAAGCTTCAAAGTACTGAAAGGGTTGTTCCTAAGTCAACTTCTTAGATAATGAGTTGATGTCGAAAAGAAGTGACCCATCGTAGGAGGGCCTTAATGAATCCCACATCTACGACACGAAAAGAAGCAAATGATTTTCTGGAGGTGAAAATGATCTGATGATACAAGGTTCATGAGTGGCGGTCATGAAAAATGGAGAGTGAAGGTATTGTAGTGGATGAGGCATTAGCTGGGTTGGTGAATTTTCTGAGTGACTTCTCTTTAACATATCAGTGACACTGTGATGGATCGATAGTGTTAACGCCATGGATGGTACGGAGGACCAATGGTGATGGTAACCCAACCCGACTCAATCGTGGTGATGGAGTGAAAGTGTCATGTTCAAGAGCGACCTGCTACCATTGAAGTTATTCGAGTTTTCTTCCCTTTTTCCCCAGTCATTGTTGACCAATACCTCTTTATTTTTGTCAATCTTGAGGAGGATAACATATGCTTGTTCTATAATTTGCCCTTCGGGCAAACCTGTCGCTATGTTTTAATGAGTCTAACGACAATGAAACTCGCTCTTGTCTAGATGCACAAGTTTGTCGGTATTGTTTTAACGAGTTCAACGACAAAGAAAACTTGGTCATTTTCATGTTTAGAGTTTGAAAAGAGATGGAAAGGAAACTCCAATAGTCCCTTTTCATGGTATAATCCCTTAAGTCAAAAAAAGTATAAAATAATATGAAAGGGATGAATTTTCGATAGTTTTAGTGAGCCGAACAAGACAAGCACTTGATCTTTTTGTGTAATGATCCCTTAGGTCAAAAAAGATTAAAATGTAGAGGAGGGATGGCACTTCCTTTTACTTTAACAAGCTAGAAAGGCCAGTAGCTCAGCAATATTTTCATATTTTACGAGTCTAAAAACAGCTTAAAATAGGTTTTTTTTTTAGGAATGAGTGATGTATCTGGGTAGTAACTAGTTCTATGTAAGTTTGGAACTTCTCAAACATGATAGTGTAACGAGGGTGGCTAATAGAATCACTCGTCGCAGCTGTTCCTCAAAAGGGTAAACAATAAAGTGGAGGCGTATGATCGGCTAAAAGAGTGGAGGTGATGGTAATAACATGACCAAGGCTCAAAATACTAATAGTAATGTGATCACAAACATTATTCATCGAGGGTGGATTCATTTTTTATTGAGCTTGAATCTTTAGAAACTATGCTCAGTGGCGGGTTTATTTTCTAATGAGCTTGAACCCTTCGGTAACACTGCTTGTTCTAGTTCTCTTTTAGTGATGTCTCTTATTTAGTAGGTTCATTTTTTAGTGAGTTCGCCCCATTTGAAACTTTTCTCATCACCTTTTGTATGCAAGCTAGAAATGACCAACTATAGAACTAACTACACTAGGGGTTAATGAACTACTGAGTTTAGGTATGATAGTTTAGAAAAAATGTTTCCTTTGCTTTCTCAGGGTTGCTGATAAAGGTGAATGGTGGATCAGACTAATCACCTAATCTAGCCAGTTGAATTTAGTAAAATACTACGAGGTTAGAGTTACACTGGTCACTTTTCACTTTCATAAAAAAGGTTTGCATGCCCCAAGGTGTTGAGAAAACTAGAATTTCCAGTTCCCTTATGGAAGTTCCTACATTTAAGTAGGATCATTTTGTCCGTGGAGCAAAAAAAACACTTCCTTGGCTCTTTCCATCAAAATAGAAAAAGGTGAATGGTGTGATCTAGACTGATCCCATATCCTACATGGAAATGGTGTTTTAGACTAGTCATATAACCTACAAGGAAATCTTGTTTTTTATCTGGGTTCGCCTATCGAAGCAGACTAGGGTGCATGCCCCCAAGCTTCATCATATTCATCGAATCACTCGCGGTAATTAGGTGGATGAACTGGAGGTTGAAGAGATATTCGTTGAGCAAAGAGACCATTTAGGGATGGTGTTTGACTTGTAGCTGTGTTTGAATCTGGAAACGAAAGTTGGTCAACAAGTTGTACCATTCTACCTTCATACGGGAAACACATCACCTGAAAGAGTGAGGAAACAATAGCTCCCATGTTGTAAATGGAGTCACGCCCGAGGAGTAGATTGTAATCTAGTGGCCCTTGGACTACCATCATGTTCAAATGAACGATTTTCCTTCTCAAAGTTTTGGTAAAATTTGGAAGGATCCCTAACGGTCATTGGTTCTTTTATTCAAGCACGACAAATTTCAATTCTCAGGTAGAAAGGATGGTGAACCAAGTGCTTTCCAATCAGTTGAGGAAAGGATAATCACGGAAGCCCCTTCATCTATGCTAGTGCCAGCCATGATCATTCTGTAAACTTGTACTATGATTCTAAATGGCACATTAGATGGAAGGTGGGGCCCCGCTAGTAGATTCCAATCAAAGGAAATGATTAGATTGCTTGGAGGAGGGACCGAATAAATGGCTAGATGAATCTCTTGAAATGGAGAACTTCCTTCATGTGGTAAAGGAGTGGGTAGATTTCCCCCCTGTTCATCAGACTCTGTGTTAACAAAAAGAATTTGAACAGTGTCGTTCTCATTCTCTTTGGAGACTGTCTCACCTAAAGGTAGACCTTCTAAAGGCAAGACTGGGTCGACTACCGTCTCGACCTGTTGACTTTGATCTAGTGTGGACTCAGAGGGTTTATCCTCAATGATAGGTGTTTCAACCGATATTGAGGTATGTCAGTTGGATTTTCAACTAGCGATGGACTTGGCAAGAGTTTCTTGTATCCAGGTGAAAGTCACTACAGTGAAGCAAGACGGTTATCCAAGACACTTTTTGCTTTGTCTAGAAAAGGACAATGGTGGAGGGCATGATCGCCTTCACATAATCTAGAAAGAAATCTAGATCGTCCTTTTTTTCCATTGACTTGACTTCCATTAGTCGATGATGTATTCTCAACATGATCGACAGAGGTTGATGACACTGGATGGTACAACCGTGGAGACCAGTCTCTCAAGATCCACAGAATGCAAGGGCAATCTTGATGAAAGTGGTTTCCTTTGCAAGTTATGAATGGATTTTTGGGTTTAGAACATGTAGTGTGCAGATTTTCACTGGAAAATGCACGGTTGCCCCCTTGCTCGACTAGTTTCTTTTTCTCCTTCTCCTTCCCTTTCTTCTTCTTTTCAGTTACCTGATTTTTAGTATCATTAGCTTCACCAAGAAAATAGGAAGAAGGAGAGGGAGAAACAAATGAAGTATAAGGTGAGGGAGAAACTCCAGTATCATTTGGTTGCTGATTCGATTGCTGAGGAATTACAGTGTTCTGAATAACAGAGGTTGAGAATAGCCATACCGGTAGGCCAATTGTGATTCCTAGAAGGGATAATGTAGCCATGTACAGAGCACCAATATCTCCCCAAGAAGAGAAAGGACTAGGATTCCCCCCAAGGGGAAATCCTTTATTGGTGGACTCCATTATCTCAACCTAAGATCAATGAAGGAACAGTGATGTTATTTTGAATTAAATAAATTTTATGACGTTTTGACACAACTTGTTTTTTCAATTTTAAAGAGTTGAGAAAAAGCTAAAGGTGACTCTAGTCACCTTCAATTTTTAATGAGGCTGAAGTGACAAGTGCTTAGATGGACCTTTTCTTTTAAGGAGTCGAAAAGGAATGAAAGTGACTACTCTGGAAATCTAGACAGAGGGATTACCA
The DNA here is from genome assembly GCA_000404065.3 of Pinus taeda. Classification (NCBI taxonomy): domain Eukaryota; kingdom Viridiplantae; phylum Streptophyta; class Pinopsida; order Pinales; family Pinaceae; genus Pinus; species Pinus taeda. The sequence goes on from APFE030914098.1 coordinate 76,716, forward strand.
AACCAATCGCAAAACTCCAATATACACCTTAGTGGTAAATTAAAGAGAAATTACCAAGGACTTTACATACAACAGTCAATCTTCCCGAATGTTTTGTTCAGTGCATTGTGATTTATAGGGCAGTAGACACGACTTCCTAAGGATAGAGGATATCAGCCTATTGTGGTCTCCCAATATATACTCGACGGTACGGGGAGCACAAGTCCGTATTAGCACTTGTTGTATCAAAGAGGAGGAATCACCCAACCTTTAATGAAAATGATAGTTACCAAGCTTTATAACGCCAGAATATGTCTCTAGCCTAGACTTCTAGATGTTGTATGTCCAAAGCATTTTTATGATCATTGAGGTTTATTTTATAGTTGATATTTTTTAAGAATTTTGCCTTTCAAGGTTGACGTGTGATGTAGATGTAAAATTCCTAAATATGCAATTTAAAATGATAAACAGTCATTTGTTTTCTTTTAGCAATGAAAATCCTAGCTACTAAGGAAAGAAGAGTACGATTCTCTCAATAGAGAGCAGAGAGCACACACTAAATGCACTTTTCCTAAATCATTTTCCGCATGCAGTCTAAATGAAAATGCACATGCATGTATTTGTTTTTCTGTTTCCTTAATGTGAGAATGCCAAAAAGAAATCTAAGTATAGATCTGAACTATTTTTCTTCAAAGCGACACTTTAGCAATTTCGTTTCAAAACAAAAGGAAGACTAAGACGAAACTTTCAATTTCGAATGGAGACTACTTTTGACACTTCAAATATTGACAATGCAAATCAAATACAATGGGAAAAGTACAATAGACTATATAGAAGAGGAAGACTTTACGACAGTCTTCTTTTCGACTCACAATGACAGTTGTGACACTTTTGAATCAAAAAACAATAGTTCGATTAAGCTACTATTTGCAAATGAGGACTATAAATGATGAAAAATACGTAAAAAAACATTCACAATTCCTTATCAATGGAGGCTGAATAATATAGAGGAAGAAGGCTTCAACAATGATATACTGATCATAGGCAACAAAACTATTGAATAGAGCTGAAAACAATGAAGAAAAAACCAAATTCGAGAGAGGGAAACAGTCTCATTCAATCATCGCACCTCTCCTTAAGGGAAACAGGGATGCATCTCACTTGTAGGACATGGGAGGTGAGATGCATCCAGACTGCCAGCTAGAGACAATGCGATGGACTAGGGAACGAAATTGTGCTTGGTTTTCACTCACAATTTGCAGCTAAGTTCAGTGATTTAGGCTAAGCTTATGATGGATAGTAACAACAAAGAATAGGGGTATGATCTTATGAGGTTATTGAGCTACCACTAGGGAACTTAGGATGTTTACAAGTCAGATGTTTAGTTCATAAACCAACCTGGATATTGACTAAAGCAGCGTTGATCTACTTTGCACTTGCATAGCAAGTGCAGTTCGAAGGCTAGTGGGCTTAACTTTAGGCTCCATCTGTAGTTTATAAAGCAAACAACAATAATAAAAAAAACAAACAATTCGCTCCCCAGTGGAGTCACGATTTTTTTTTCTGGGAAAACTAGTGTCTATTCGATCTGCTAGTCCCACTAAGATAGGTAGCTACCTTAGAAACAAACAATTCAAAGTAACTTGTGTTTTCCTTTATGTATGATAGATAAGAGAGAAGCAAAGAGCACCAACCTTAATCTTTCGCTTGTCTCCTTGCTTGTTTCCTCTTCTCCTTGATAGAGCTCGCTACTCTTCTCCTACTTGTCCCATTTCAAAGAACACTTGTAGAGGCAAAGCAACAACACACCATCAAATCATAGTGATCTATAATACCATAAACAATGCAAAATAAAAAATACATTAAGCATACAATTGCATCCACAAATAACAAGATTTGCAAGTACACAATTATATGGAGGAAAACTCAAAGAACTTTATTGATAGTAGAAGTAGAAGAGAGGATTACAACCCAGTTGTCTGATCCAACATCATCCTCCCAGCATGAAATCCCTCTTCACCTCA
>APFE030914100.1:0-13048 GCA_000404065.3 Pinus taeda
TTGGTATTCTTTGCTCCTCTCCTATCTATTTCTCGTAAAGGAAAGCGAAAGTAACTTTAATATGTTTGTTTCTAAGATAACTACCCATCTTAGTGGGACTAGCAGCTCTGCATAGAGACTAGATTTCCCAATAATAGTCATCAAGCCTCTGATCATCATGATAAATCCTCTAAGCTTGTTGACATCAATGCCAACACAACTAACTCCATGATTGACTCCTTAGGCATATATCCTAGGTTGACATAAATGCCAACACCATAAGGGCAACATGTTCAACATGCTCCCCCTTTGTCTTGATGTCAACCTATAGCCACAACACCAAGTTGATATCCATACATCTCCTCAAACTGGCTAATCTCGTTCTCTTTCAAGTGGGTGTGTCTCTCTCCCCCTTTGACATTAATGGAAAAAGGAAGATAAGTATGGTTGAACCACATGTTTAACACTATCGATATCAACTGATCTATGGATGGAAGTTGATTATCTCCTCATGCCAACATGCCAACACCATGTCAAAAAAAAAAAAAAGCTCAATACCATGCCTCTATGCCAACACCATGCACTTCCTTTCACTGTTAGACTAAATATTCTTTCCTTGACCATGTAATGGGGTTGCAAACGTTATTCCATTCTCTTGTACTTTCGATCATTATTTCCAATTCTTTCGTGCCATATGCAAGAGGCTACACCTCATCATGAACTAAAATTCCAAACAACCATGGCCTAATGATATATAATGCATTACAAGGCTTCATAATCAGGATACATGGCTATATCAAAGATATACAATGATACTACAATGACACCAAAATCCCATGCAAGGTTGAAACATGACTCTAGATTCTCTCTAACACATGACCAAAACTCATAACTCTCTCCAATGCATGGACCACTCAACCAATGCACCAATAATGAAAACATCAGTGATTACAAGGGTGATCTTGCACACATGAGAGCATGCATGGCTGAAATAAGATGACCACTACAAAGCCTGCCAAACCAAATGACTCTCCTATGCATAGTTGTTACATCAATAAGCCCTCACATGGTGAAACCATCTCTCTAAAATCTTCTTAATGCATGCTTATCACCAACCACCAAACTGAATGATGAAATGCAACAAGGTATAGGTCTACATATTGCACACACATGTGCTTACACGATAAAAATATATATCCACTATTGTACATTCCAAGACTCATGCTCTCTCTCTCTCATGCATGACCCAAAATGATAGCTACATTGTCACAAGGTCACAAAATTGCACATATAAGTGCATACATGGAAGATTTCAAAAAACCATTATAACCCATGCCAAACCAATGAATTTTATATTCATGACACAATGATATGTGCAACAAGTTACAAGGTTGTATCATGTAAATAAATGTTGTGCCACAAGTGCTTCAACCAAGCTAAATGAGCACGAATATACATGGCAGAAATAAGCAAGCTAAACACCATGACTACCCACCAACCAACATGCCTCTTAATAGGGTTACTAACAAAAGGTGATTATGAAACATGCCTTTTCCACTTGTGATGTAATATATGTTGTTTCTACAAATATGTGAGTGAAAAACAAGTTAAAATGAAAAATTATCCATGAAACCCTAGTATCATCCATAGCTCCCCTGAGCTCATTATAGCCTCCAATATGCAAGCTAATCTCGTAGATCTGAATATCCAATGAGGCTTACCAACATATCATGTTGTTTTTGCTGCAAATATCTAACACTCATCAAACTACTACCATATGCTCCCCCTAAGGCTATGCACCTCGCATTTACTTTTGTATTCTTCTATGAATATGCATGAAGTAACCATGGACCACAAAAGAGGATGATCTCTTTACTTCAAAAAATGTTTATCTTCTTCCTTCACACGGTCCTAAGTTGCTTCTTTGCTTGAACATTCTCCTTGCACTTTCTACCAAACCTACTCTGAATATGTTGTGACTTTTGCCAAATCTTCCTTTAAGAGTTGAACATCATACAATATTTAGCCATGTGACCGAAGTTGTGACACGTATAACTCTCCACATGATTGATATATGATGTAGGGGTTTCAAATCGTTTGTGAACCATGCTAGATATTTTCCTTGCATAAGAGAAGCCCCTCCTCATGCCTAGATCTATAATTAGTTTTCTTATGGCCAAATAGGTTGCATGAGTAACAATAACCATTAAAAGCACAAATATACTTGATGGTTTATCTCCTTGGATACACATATTGTTGCAAGATATGCTGACTATATTTGTACACATTTCTCTTGTAGTTGGATACAACATGTCCATAATTGTGGCAAACATAACATTCTACGTCATCCATCGAAGTAATGAATGGTCTTTGATTCCTTTGAAATTTGACAGATCTTCCACAATCCTCTCTTAGAGTGAATGGTCTTCTAAATGTAGGTGCTCCTTGAGGTCTTCTTTTTTGTTTCTGTTGGATCTGTTGTTTCATTCCTCCATTGCTACTCTCATTATTACTACTATTTGCTATAGGTCGTTTTGGTTATGCATTATTGTTCTTAGTTGCATGTGAGTTGGACTCTCCCTTTTGAAAACCAAGACCAAATATATTGAATGGAGATATTTGGTTCTCAAGCAAATTGTACAAGCCCTTTGTACTCTTTTCTTTCTTGATTTGTTTGTCCTTCTCTTCTATTCTATTTTTCAATGTGAAAACTTCAATTTCAATCCCTTCAACTTGGCCTTTCTTCTCTTCTTGCTATATTCTCATAACTTGTTCAATCTTGCTAATTTTGTCAACTGGATCCTCAAACTGATAATCTTCTCCTTGAGCTCCTTCTCTTTTGCATAACAAATCTGAAAAAAAATCTCTTGATCTTTGCATCCACCTATTAGTTTATTAACTTCAGCACATAATTGTTGAAAATGAAACAAGAAAAATCCCGATTTAATTTTCCCTTGAATTAAATTAGGAATAAAATTGTAATTCCACATCACAAGACAAATTTTATGAGTTAACTAAGTTAATTTGACTTAGTTGGCTCAATTAATTCAAGTTGAGGGTCTAACTTGAGTCATGTAGAGTGTCTCCTACTTTATAGGAGCCCTGGTTGAGTTTATTTTGAGTTGTAATTAATTAATTCAGTTTAACTGAGTAAAAGTTAGTTAAACTAGTTCCAATTGATGGAGGAACTAGTAGGAAGTTAGAAAATGGAGTGTTGTTTCATATGTTGAACCAGTTAACTAATGTTTCACTCATAAATAACTCATGCATGTCATATTTGAGAGCTACCCAATTTAGACTGGAGTTAAAGGGAAGTGCAATATCAGTTGTATAATCATTCAAATTGCACAGGTGGTGCATGCAGTTAGAGGAAGGCCTATGAGGATTGCACAATTCCAATTGAGGAATTTCCTTAATTAATAAGGGGATAATTTCCAAGGAAACAACGCAAGGAAATAGGGACTTGGCAAGCAAAAAAATGGTTTAGTATTGGCCTAGGCTTGTCTAGGAAGCTGTGAGAGAGATAGAGATAGTGCAAAGGTTGCTCGAGCTTGAGAAAAGCATTGCAATATCATATTTTCTGTCTAATGCAATATATAGATAGAAGGGGTTTTTAGTTGTGGCTTTCCCCAGGAAATCATTATGTAATGTGTTGATTGAATTCTTTCTCTTGTATGCTTCATGATTTATTGATCGATTAATTGTTTTCGCCGATGAGTAGAGTAGATTCAAGTCTTTTGTTTTAGAAAATAACATAAGAAGTTTGAATCTACAAGCAGTTTCAACATGGTATCAGAGAAGAAATCACACTAGAAGAGGAGAATACGAGTTTGTTCTTGCAAGTGAAATTGAATTTGCAGGATCATTCTTCAGAGCTAGCAGGATGTAGTTCTATGGATTGAGACTTGAATATGTCCTTGAGGGTAGTTTGAACTATATTCCTTGGAAGGAAAGGATGAAGGTAGTGTTGGAAGACAACGTCTGAAGGAATTCATAGACAAATATATTTATAAAGCTCCAACAACATATGCTTGAGATCTAGTAGAGTGGAATAAATATGTTGCAAAGGCGAGATGATTATATTGGAAGGAGATCGATATCATATTGTCTCTAACCTCCATGGGAAGGATACACCATATGTAATGTGGAAAGCCTTGATTGTTTCAGAACAACATTGACGACAAGAAGTTGGCACTGAAGAGCAAGCTTCAGAAGATAAAGATAGAGAAGGGTGACACAATACCACAATACTTGAGCAGGTTCACCCAATGTTGGGATGAGCTTGGGAGCGTTTGTATTACAGTTTTTGAAGATGATTTGATCAACCTAGCAATTCTATGCCTTCCTAAGAGTTGGCACAACTACCAAGATTTGGTAAATGGGAGGAAGCATATATCAAAGTGGGAGAATTTGTGGTTTGACTTGGTGCAAGAAGAGATAAGGTGGAGCACCAGAGATCGAATCGCGTCCAAGCATGATGTTGAGGATAATTTTTCCTTAGATGGAAAGACAAAGAAAGGGAAGGGGAAGAAATCCTAATCCAAATGAGATTCCAGTCAGGGTGGAGAGAAGAAGGACTTGTCAAAGATTAAATGTTTTCACTATCATGAGATGGGACACTATGTCACAAAGTGTCCATAGAAGAAGGCCGATAGGAATCCCTCAGGAGGAGAAAGAGGTGAAGCTCTTGCTTCACAATTCGAGTTGGATTTCACCCTCATTATATGCATGGTGACATCGGTGATGTGTAGTGTATGGTATCTAGATAGTGGAGCCTCATTCCATATGACCGGAAACAAAGAATTTTTTAGTGACTTGGAGGAGAAGGACCTCCAAGTGCACATCGAGATGGGAGATGATGGAAGGTATAGCACCACTAGAACTAGTACTGTCACTTTTCAGAGGGATTCTAGTTCTCCTTTCACATTAAAAGATGTCATGTATGTTTTGGGTTTGAAGAAGAAATTAGTTTCAGTTGATATGTTGGATGACCATGGATACAATGTGATATTTAGAAAAGGAAAGGCTTTCCTTCATCACATAGCCATGGGACAAGTGAAGTGGATCAAGGTTTAGGTCAAGATCCTATACAAATTAGATGTAGAAGATTGCATAGCATTGAGCACAAAGGAAAAGAAGGCACAGATCCCAGACATTGGTTAATTATGGCATAGAATATTGCGCCATCTTCACGATGTAGCCTTGAAGATCACACAACAAATTTCTACAGGACTTCCCAAGGGTGCACTAGAGTAGAGAGATACATGCAAATGGTGTACACTAGGTAAGTACACCAAAGCCACCTTTCATGATAACGACAACCAAGCGTAAGTGTTCCTTGAAAGTGTTCACTCAAATGTGTATGGTCGATTCTTAATAGCCTTCACAGCCAAGCACAGGTATTATGTGATATTTGTAGATGATTTCTCATGTAAGTGCTAGATTTTCTTCATGTAGAAGAAAGATCAAAAGTTCTCTAAATTTTTTGAATTTAAAGCACCTGTTGAGAAGGACACTACAGGAAAGTGAAGGCTCTCAGGAGAGATGATGATGGAGAATATGTGTTGAATGAATTCAAGAATTTTTGTGCATCAGAAGGCATTCGACGAGATTTAATAGCACCCCATAACCCACAAAAGAATGGGGTGGCTAAAGGAAGAGATAAAGTATTGTGGGAGTTGCACGGGTGATGTTACATGATCAGGGCCTACCATTACACTTGTGGGTTGAAGCATGCAACATAGGTGTATATGTGCAGAACATGTGTCCTCATCATATTCTTAGGATGAGTACACTAGAAGAAGCTTCTCTAGGTAAGAAACTAGACGTGTCACACTTCAAGATCTTTGGTTCATTAGTTTACTGCCATGTTAGCAAGGATGCAAGGAAAAAGCTAGAGCCAAAAGTTGATTTGGGAATATTTGTGGAGTACATTGATACACCTCACAACTATCGGGTGTAACAGCCATCTCACAGGATAATAGTGGTTCATAGAGATGTGAATTTCGATGAAGAGAAGGCCATGAGATGTTCCCTTGAGAGGGAGCTTCAATTACATGTAGATGAGGAGATTTTAGCTCCAAAGGAAGAACCTCATGATGATGTGGAGCAGCCACATATAGAGGAGTAGAGAGTGCAAGCACCCACTCATGTAGAGACATCTAGAGATGGAAGGAAGTGCACCAGAGAAGCTGACATATTGATGCATGATGCTAGAGAGAATGTCGGAGCACCCACATCACAGCAAAAGCAGAGGAGGTCAATAGATCGATACACTGGCTACATGGGTCTAATAAGCAACAATATAGAGAATGAGCCATCCTCATTTGAGAAAGCAGTGCAAAAACCAGTATGGGTTGATGCCATTGTAGAGGAGTATGACTCCATTATCAAAAACAATGTTTGGGAAGTGATCCCAAGACCAAGAAATAAGTTAGTGGTGAGTTCCATATGACTTTACAAGGTAAAGCAAGTAGCATATGGGAGTGTCGAGAAACAAAAAGCCATATTTGTGGCCAGAGGGTTCTCTCAGGTGGAGGGAATTGATTACGAGGAGACCTTTGCTCCATTAGCAAGGTACTCTTCAATCATATCTATTCTAGCATTTTCACCGCAGATGGGATGGAATATTCATAAGATGGATGTGAAGAAAACATTCCTCAATGGATTGATTGAGTTAGAGGTGTACATTGAGAAACCGGAAGGATTTGAGACCTTCACCAGAGAGTCACATGTGTGCACACTCAAGTCAGTGTTGTATGGATTGAAACAAGTACCTTGTGCTTGGTACACCAGGATCGACAACCATTTCACTAGGTTGAGCTTCAACAAAAGTGAAGCAAATGCAAACATTTAACATATTGTGGTTGAAGTTATTTATTATAGTATTATATGTTTATGATTTAATTCTAATAGGTGACGAGAATATGGTAAAATCTTGAAAAGAGGATCTTGCAAGAAAATTCAAGATGAAGGACCTGGGGCTCATGCATTATTTCCTATGTATGGAAGTATGGCAAGGAGATGGGGAATTGTTTGTCTCTCAGGGAAAGTATACCAATGCGATACTTAAGAAGTTCCACATAGAGAGCAACAAACCCATGGAGACTCCTATAGCAGGGAATTGGAGGAAGGAAGATGCTACTTTAGGTGAAGTAGTGGACACTACTATTTATAGGCAGCTTGTGGGTTCACTTATGTATTTGGTGAACACACGACCATACATTTTTTTGTAGTTAACCATCTTATTCAAGTAATGGTTAAGCCAAAACAAATGTATTGGATGGTAGCTAAACATGTGTTTTTAGATTTTCCTGTAGATTCACAACTCATATAATGTACTAAAACACGAGACAAGAATCTACTCTACTCTTTAAATAGCGGAAACCAATAAATCGATGAAAAAAATAATCGAAAAGAGGAAGATAATAAAAGACACATAACACCATTTTTCTCTGGGGAAAGCTAGTACTCAAAACCTTGACTCTCTATTGCATTAATTAGAAATCTGAGTGATAATACAAAGCTTGTTCTCACTAGAATAGTTCTTGCATAAGTATGATCAACTCTCTACCTCACAAGCTCGCTATATACAACACTTAGCCAATTATTCTACTTGCAAAGCCCATATTCCTTGCGTAATTGCTGTGAGTATCAACCCATATTTAATTGGGAAATCCTTCCTCCATAATTGCACAATCCAAAACTAGGTCCTTCTCTGATTGCATGCATGACATGTACAACTTAGATCATCATACAATTGATATACACTATCCTTACACTCCAGTCTCAATTGCGTCTTTATATGAACTAACATGCGTGAGCTTCTCATGAGGGAATCTTCAGTTAGCTCGAGTAGCACTAAGGATGCACCAGTGCACCAACGCACTACTAGACCTCTATTAGTTCCACAAATAGTTAGAACTAGTTTAACTGTCTATAACTTAGTCAAATTGAGTTATCTAATTACAACTCAAATAAAATCATCCTAGACCCTTAAAATTTAGGGAGAACATATACATGACTACAGAAAGACTTCCAACTCAACATTCATAACCTAATTAGGTTAATTAAACTTAGTTAACTATTTACAAGTTGTTATGAGAATAGAATTCAATTTTAATTCACAGTTTAATTCAAGGACAAATTACACCGGAATTTATTGTTGCCCTTTCTCAACACTCCCTCTCAACAAGAAAGGGATTATTAGCTACCCAAATCATGTCTATGTGAAACTCGAATTTACATCTTGACAATGCCTTTGTCAAAATGTCAGCATCTTACTCCTTCGTGGGAATGTACTCCAACAACTTACTCTGCCTCAATACACAATCTCAAAGATGATGATATCAGATATCTATATGCTTGGACCGATCATGAAAAACTATATTTTCAAAGAGTTTGATACAACTCTGATTATCACAATAAATCATAGTTGGATCCATATTTTGACTAAACAAACCAACCAAAATATGCTCATCTAGATGGCTTCACATGCTATCTGACTTGTAGCTATGTACTCAGCCTCTGTCGAACTAAGTGCAACCGATCTCTATTTCCAGTCCTACCAAGAAACTGATGCTGATCCAATACTAAAGATCCCTCTTGATGTTCTCTTCCTATCGGATGGACTCCTTCCCAATCTACATTAGTGAAGCCTTGAAGCTTCACTCCCTCTGTTTGTCTTACAACAACCCATACTGAGGAGTGCCTCTAAGGTATCTCAACACATGCTTTTTTTCCTTCCAATACAACTTGCTAGGCCTAACCATCGCTTGAATAAGTTGGTTAACTAGATAGCACATATACGGTAGTGTGTTCACCAAATGCATGAGTGAACCCACAAGTTGCCTTTAAATAATAGCTTCCACTACGTCACTTGAAGTAGCATCCTCCTTCCTCTAATCACCTGCTAGAGGAGTCTCCATGGGTTTGCTGCTCTCCATGCGAAACCTCTTGAGTATCTCGTTGGCATACTTGCCCTGAGGAAAAAAAATGTTCCCCATCACCATACCATACTTACATTCCCATAAAGTAATGCATGAGCCCCATGTCCTTCATCTCAAGCTCTCTTGCAAGATCCTCCTTGCAAGACTTGATCAACTCATAATCACTTGTCAAATCAAATCATCGACATATAACAAAATCATCAATAATTTTCCTTCCACCACTGATCCAAATCTGGATAATTATATTGTTTTTCATCCATCTCGATGCATTTGGAGTGGAAAAAGTGGAGGAATCCGCTCACGAGATCGTTTTTACTAGTGGGACCGAGCTTGGCAAAATGGGGTCTGAAACCTTTCAAGAGCATTTTGAGGCATCAAACAACGTTTTATGGGAGTAAAAATTTGTTGCGTAAGTGAGAAAACTTTCGATCCTATTCTACACATAGAAACGTTTCCAATGACATAACAATCACATCAATCAGAATTCGTATGCAAAAGTTATGCCACTCAGAGGTTGACCTTCCTATTTTCACACCTATAGTTTGGAAGGATGCAGTTTCAGCCCCCATTATTCATGGAAAAGGGGCTAGCCACGTGTTTTTGATGTAAAAGACTCTAGAAGAGTCTATTTTGTAGCTCTAGTTAAGAGTTGATGTAGTCAAACTTGACCACTAGTAGGCTATTGGGTTGTGTTATAACCAAGCCACTAGGAGGAAGAGGCATTCCATTCTTTCAAGAGAATTTTGCTCCATAGTTGAGCAAAGATAGCCAGGAGAGATATGAGGTAGAGAAAATAGAGAGGATCTATGCACTGTAGCAGCCCATGGGCCATAGACATTACTTCTTTTTATCTGCAGCCATATTTCTAGACATAGAGAGAGAGCGAAGTGGCCTCACCTTCCATCTTGTGTCTTACGTGTGTGTGAGATTTTCTTATTCATTCTCTAATTTATGCATAATTTTTATTCACATGCATGCACTAATTACAATAAAACCTACATATCTAAAAATTAAATAAGACTGTAATAATGTAGAATTTTAGATTTTTTAAATATAATATTATTATGTTGTGACGAATTGTCGAGTGGAATATCCATGACATTTTATGGATCAACCACTATGTGGTATAGGTTCGCATCCGCTTCACTCTTAGTGAAGCCCAACCCAGTGAGGTAGCTATCAATCCTGGCGTACCAATTATGGGGTGCTTGCTTCAGCCCATATAACGCTCTCTTGAGCCAACACACATGTGACTCATGGTCGAAGGTCTCAAAACCTTTAGGTTTCTCTATGTACACCTCTTCCTCCATCATGCCATTAAGGAAGGTTGTCTTTAAATCCATCTGATCTATCTTCCAACCCATATATGTCGTTAGTTCCAATATGGATATGATCGATGAGTACCTTGCAACAGGAGAAAAGGTCTCATCATAGTCAATCCCCTCTACCTGTGAAAAGCCATGGGCCACAAACCTGGCATTATGCTTCTCCACACTACCATATGCAACTTTCTTTACCTTGTAAAGCCATTGAGAGCTCACCACTAACTTGTCCTCCAGTCTCGGGACAACATCCCAAAAACAATTACGAACTATGGAGTCATACTCCTCCACCATGGCATCAACCCAAACTGGTTGCTGCACTGCCTCCTCAAAGGAAGATGGATCTGTCTCAACACATCCGCTCATAAGATCCATGTATCCAGTATACCTCTCAGGTAACCTCCTCTGTTTGCACTGAGATGTGGGTGCTCCCACATTCTCCCGTGCATCACGCAATAATCTGTCAGCCTCTCTGGTGTTCTTTCTCCCATCTCTGGAAGACACTTCCTAAGTGGATGTATCCACTCTCGGATCCTCTGCATGTGGCTGCTCCACATCAATCTAACATCCTTGCGAACCACTGTCATCCTGCTAGTCGAAAAGCACACCTGATAGTTGTGAGGTGTCTCAGTGTACCCCAAAAATATCCCCAACTTTGTTATCGATTCAGACTTCTTATGTGCATCTTTGGTCACATGGAAATATACTGATGACCCAAAAATCCTGAAGTGACTAATATCTAGTCTCTTACCAGAGAAAGCCTCGTTTGGTGTTTTCATCCCAGGTATTTGATGCAGGATTTTGTTCTATAAATAAACAATTGTGTTGCATGCCTCAACCCACAAGTGTAGTGGTAGGCCCTGATCATTCAACATCACCCATGCTGCCCCTAGAATGCTTTTGTTCTTCCTTTCAGCCACCCCATTATATTGTGGGTTATGGGGTGTTGTCAACTCTCGTTTAATCCATTCTGCTTCACAGAAGTTCTGAAAATCATTTGAGATACACTCACCACCATTATCACTCCTCAAAGCTTTAACCTTCTTGCTAGAATCTTTCTTGACCAATGCTTTAAATTGACAAAACTTTGTAAAAGTTTGATCCTTCTTCTATATTAAAAATATCTAGCATTTACGAGAATAATTATCAACAAATATAACATAGTAACAGTGTGTGGCTGTGGATTATATCGAGAATGGTCCACACACATTTGAATGGACTTGCTCTAGAATCACATCTGCTCAACTGTCTTTGTCATGAAACAAAACCTTGGTGTATTTTCTCAAAGTACACCCCTTTCATGTATCAACTTGCTCTAGTGTACCTTTTGGAAGACTAGTAAAGATTTGCTGCATGACTTTCAAAGCCCCATTATGCAAGTGACCCAATTGCCTATGCTACAACTCGCCAATGTCTCGACTCTACACCTTCTGTTATTTCATGCTCAAAGCAACACAATCCTCTACCTCCAACTTATAGAGATTCTTAACTCGAATCCCTATATTCTTTACCTGACTCGTGGCTATGTGTTGAAGGAATGCCTTTCCTTTGCTAAGCACCACATCATAACCTCTATCCTCCAACATGGTGACTGATACTAAGTTCTTCTTCAAACCAGGCACATACATAACATCTCTCAAGGCGATAGGAGCACCTTTCTCCCTCTGAAAAGTAACTGTGTCCAATCTAGTACCACTATACCTCCTTTCATCACCCAGCTTGATATGCATCTGGAGATGCTTCTCCTCTAGGTCATTGAACAACTCCTTGTCCCTAGTCATGTGGAATGAAGCTCCATTGTCAAGGTACCATACTGATGAGCCCCAATTTTGCTACAATTTGGGCTCATTTTGGCCTATTTTACTTGCTCAAACCATTCATTTTTATTTGCTTATGCATGCATTTCTTAGTTTATTCATGTTGTTTGTAGGAAGAAGGTTAGACACTTTATCTACATGAATAATGCATTATGATTCCAGGTTTTGGCATTAAAAAGAAAGCAAGAGACAACGAAAAAGGGGACAAGGAGACAATGAGGTGGCACTGCTGATTTTGTGGAGAGATGTCCACGGTCTTGGGACATTCCTCGTGATTCCCACCAAGAACTCCGAGCTCCAATCCATCTCCCCTCCAAGCTTAAGAAGCAGCCAGCTGTCCTACATGAACAACAGTCATAAACTGTTCTACAGGAACAGTAGTTATAACTGCCCTACAGGATCCGCAGTTAAACTCTAGTTGGATAGCCGATCTCCTAAAATCAAGGGCACTTGGTGGATCATTGTTTTTGTATAAATATGAAGGCCTTAGCCTTAGATACGTTGTTGAAACTCTCGTATTGCTATTGTAATTTTGGAGCACAGTTCAGTTTTCGTTCCTTTTTGTAAGCCAATTTGGCATGACACCAGATTATGAATAAAGAAGGCGGTTTGTGATCTAGTTCTGAGTTTTTTAAGGAGACTATAGCTCTCAGGTTAGGGCCCAACCTGAGAGCCATAGATCCCCTCTACTGTAGTGTTGCTTCCATTTCATTTCCAGCACTTTAAGTTTTCGTTTGCACATGCAATTCGAATTACAGTTTGGTGATTTGGTTTTCTTATGAGTAGGATAGATTTTGCTTATGATGCAGTTGTTTCCACTTGTTTAGTGTAGCAGAGGATAAATACCATCAATTAGAGCTCCAGCAAAATGGTTGTTAAGGCTCACTGCCATCTCTCTTGAAGATTGGGGTGTAGTCCATAACTAGCGACCAAAAACACGCATTACTTTACTTGATGATTGCTGTAATACAGTCACGGCTTT
>APFE030914101.1:0-55897 GCA_000404065.3 Pinus taeda
ATGCCTTTCCAAAGTCTTTGCCAATTTCCTTAGCCATAATAAACCAAATGAACACCCACACTAGGATGTTTTTTCCAACATTCATCTTGGAATACGTGTCCCATAATCTTGGTTATTATTTTTACTCTATTAACTTTATTACATGGAATTTTGGCCAGGGTTGTTACAGAATTTCCCTGTTGATTTAGAGCGATGATGATGAGGGCTGAGAGATAATGGCTTCCAGGCATGCCTTTAATTGAATCAATCCCCACTTTGACCTACAGATTGTTGCCAACAACCCAACAAAGATTACTGCTAAGCCAAGGGATTGCAATATGAAGGCTTCTCCATGTAGTCAACATACATGATTTAGATGGAACACCATTGCAGATCCACTCCTCTAGTCCACAATGATAGATATATTTTGTTGTTATGATACTTTTTCATAACCCATTTTCTCCAAATATTCACCATAGATTGGTAGTCAATAGAGCTAGATTAAAATTTCTGAAATTTAGTATGCCCTAGTTGCCATTCTTAATCGATCTGGAGATCAGTTTGAGACCAATGAGGGGGATCTTTCTTTTAGAGTCGGATCATGACCATAGGAAATTGGATACAATAGATTCAGTCTTCTTAATTATAGATTGGGGGATGTGAAAAATGTGCATCCAATATACTGGAATGCTTTTAAAATTCGCTCGAATCATGATTACCTTGTCCCCGAGTGTTAACCATCTATGGTACCAACAGAATAACATTCTCTCAAATTTGTCCACAAGCGAGTCCTAGTACGAAAGCTTGCAATTGCAGGGTTTCAAGTGACAACCCAAGTATTTGAAGCCATTTGTCAGTGAGCAGATCTTTACCTCAAACATAGATGGAATCCCTAATATCTCTGTCAAGCCACCATCATCCTAAATAAGTTTTGATTTGTTATCACAAGAGTAAAATAATTAGTGAGAAAACTTTAAATAATAATTGGGAAATTTATGTTAAGTGTGGTTGGAATACACATTTGAGTAAATTGGACAATAATGATTTGTTAAGAAATTTTAATTAGAATTTTGTAAACCCTCCCAGGAAAATAATTGAATTATTTTACCTAATACTTAGAAAGAGTTATACTAGCATTTGCGCCAAAAGGGTGCAAAGACATGCCGATATAAGTGTAGATGAAGTGTGTTTTTCACTTTTTGACTAGGTTATAGTTTAGATGATGTGCTTGATGTTTTATCCACTCATTAACTCCTGAATTTCCCTTTTTGGTTAAGATAAATAAATAAGTAAATATTACTAGTTAATATGGGTGGTGGGATAGCAAAAAAATCAAACAAAGTTGGAAGAACTTGAAAATTAGTAGTGTAATATTCCAATTGGGTGTTGTATGTCGTGGGTCCATCCAAAAGACATATATGGAAATTTTGGAGGTAAAAGTGGTGGAAATAAAAATTAAAAATAAGACAAATTAATCTTCCATCATTATTATTGGCGGCTCCAAAGTAACATCAACCTCAAAAACCCGTACTGCAATGTGTGGAGTGAGACATGTCTTATCATTTTCTTTTTAAATGATATGAAATCCCTAAAATTGCACACAAAATACCACACCCAAACAACTGAGATATTGTTAACTCCATGCACAAGTAACATCAAGACAATCAAATCAAAACTAACGAAATTAGAAACTAAATAAACTAAGCGATTGTATACAATGTAAATTATTGAAACGTTGAAATTTCATAAACTTTAGGATGAATATCTCACCGCAAGTAAACCGGTGGAGTGTGAAGATCCCACTGCAAGTAAACCAATCTCTGATGAGCACTTCAATTCAAGTTAATCACACATAATGACCATAATGCATGAGCACTCGGCTATCAGAATTGCGACATTTGATAGATCAACCTGCTTCCCAGGCTTCAGCCATAGGACATGGAAAATTTTGAAAATTCCAAGAATGAGAATTGGGCGCGGAGGGAATTACTAAAGTTCTTGAACCATTAATCTGTGTATGTCATGCCCCATAACCGTACGTCATACCACATAACCGACTTTAGATTTTACAACTTTCCTGTCACGTTAGTGGAAGAAATGATGCAAACCAGTGTCATGAAATTTGTTCAAATTGAACAGTTGGTTGGGGTGTCATCCATGGAGTGGCAAATTTGCTTGGAGGGGCAAAAATGGCTAGAATCCATATTTTTTTTTTCAAAAAATATGGAAGTAGAAGTGTTTGAATCATGTTTTTGATGGTAGAAATGGATTCAACACCATCACAAACTCTTGGGGCATCGAAAATCTTGAAGTTTGACAACTATAACCTGGATTTAAAGAAAATCCACTCAATTTTTATCAAAATCTGGTCATAATTTCCATGATTTTCTGGTTAAATTTGAAGCCTAACTAAGGTGTTGGGGAGTGCAAATTAGTGGGATGATGTGTCTAGAATCGTTGTTAGGAGGTAGTTGGATAAGTTATCGACCTACAAATGTAACAACTGGAATCTTTGTGTCAGAAAATAGTGCAAATTGTTTGGAGTTTTGTTAAATTTTATTAAAAAAAATCAAATATTCGGAAAACATATTATTGAATAAGAATTAAGGAGATTAAGAAGTTACATCGGCACGTTTTACAAGCTACACATATTAAAACAACAAATTCAAGTCCAAAATAGTATTTATTTGCAATGGAAATTAAAACAAACGTCTCATTGATTTGGAAACAACATACATCTTTAATTCAAGGAAAAGGAATGGTGAAAGGAAGGAAATTTTGAAATGAAGCTAGAAATTGATAACTAAAGCAAGCAAATTTGCAGACAAAAAATGTGAATCTAAGCATGACTATGCCTAAATTAAATATTAAATATCCAACTTGTATTATTTTGAAACCTTAGAATTTAAAATCGATGATGGTGCTAGCCTTGGACTTCAAAAGGCAAGAACACTCATGACACTACCTTAGTGACACATAGGCTTTCCCACGACAAAGAAAATATCAACCTACCGTTAGAGCTCATGAACATAGAGATACAGGGGCTTCCATAGGTTGAGAGCGATATTTACCTTGCATCAAGTGGTGTTTAAGAATAGAAAATTCTAGTGTTAAATTAAATTTAAAATATTAGATTCAATAAAACAAAATTTTCTTGACATACAAGAAAATAAAACTTAAACATCGACCCTCCACAGTTGCAAAGGTGCTCCAATTAAACCTATTGAAAATATAGGTACAAATAACGAAAATTTGAAGTTCAACCATGAGTGCATAAAAATAACTGCCAATATATCTTCTCCACTGAAATGAATTTCAATTGTTCAAAGAAATAAGTTAAAATGTGCAGAGTTAGGTCCTCGTGTTGGGCCTTCAATGTTGTAAGCATATGAAGCCATAGTTGAACCTTCACAATCCCTGCCCCTATTCATTCTCATGGTCCTCTGCAACACTATGAGACTCAAAAATGTAGAAAAGTTATTCCCCACAAATGTATCAGCGTGGAGGCATACTTCATAATCAATTGCAGATTGGATGAGATAAGGATATTTTTTGTAGATATCCAACACACCCAATTTCTTTTTTCATAAGGGGTTAAGACGCCACTTCATCCCTCCAACAACGTCTTTTCCTCCAGAAAATCATCAACAGTAACTAGATAAACAACAAATGACTTCTCTAATCCAGGTTTATTAGCTAATCTCTTCATAATTTCCTCCTTACTACTGCAAATTCTTAAGTCCTTGCCATTTCTAGCTCTAGACCTCATCTCCAACTTCTTGCAATGGATCATCCAGTTTTTCTCAATTCTCATATGCACTGCCACATATTTGGGTTGAAACATGACTCGAATCATTCTTATTTTATTATGATCAATTTCAGTAGGAGATCTCAAGCTCTTGAGCTTGGATAAAACTCTAAAGAATTCGATGGACAAATTATGGACAAGAACAAGGCATTCAAAGACTCTGGCATAATCCCGATAGGAGAGTGGTTATGCCAAAGAAAAAGGTGCTTACCCTCCAATTTAATAAAGGTATGCCTATCGATCCCAGGAATGTTGCATTATTCTAGCTGTGCCATATCCCTCTCTGTCGTCCACCATCGCCCATTCCCCTTGGCCACAATGAAGACATCAGAAAAGATGCTCGAATTCATCCGACTTATGCGAACGAAGCTGTTGTAGAGAGAATTGAAACGATCTGGGGAGAAGAGGGAAACACAGCTGGAAGAAATTCACAGAAACTGCTCGGTGGTTAGTTTGACGAAAAACAAGCTCTTGTACGGGGACACTGTTGTAGAGGATGACGAATCTCAACAGTCTCACCAACAAGAACCTCACAATATAATGCCTATTGTCATAATTATAACATTAAGAATTTTTATAATCCAATATTTTTTATATGAGTAGATTTTCATGAATGCCATACATAATAGGTATATAAATGTTATTTTAGGGTTAGAATTCTTCTCACAATTGTAGATTTCTTTTTCTCCCTTACATTTATTCAAACTTATTTTGATGTAGTTGGAGTACTAGCAAGTTTTTCTCGCTTGGAGGATCTTGAACCAATGATTTTTCTTTGGAGTTCGATCAATTATTGGGGGCGATGGGCATTTATGATACATGTCTAGAGAAATCATAATTGAGGTAAGGAGCGAGGATGGGAGATCAAGATGGGATCACATGGGATCTCTCTGATGCGTCTTGGAGGACGACTCTCTTCTTGAGGGATCCGTTCACAAAAAAATAGGTGGAAGTGAGGCCACCATTAAGCGATACAAGTCCTCCATCCTCTCTTTCTTACTCTTCTTCTCCTTGTTTTATTTCTTCTCCGCTTAACTATCAACTTGACTTATCTTCTCCGTTAGATTTCTTATGTGCCAAAGCCATATTTAAGGATAAAGACATTGAATCACACTTAAGAAGCTAAGCTAAACCCTTCATAGCAATGATGCTTCTATTATTTTCCTCTCTTCCTTGTAAAGGAAAAAAACCCAGCTTTGAGTTCCTTCGTAACCTAAACACCACATTCCTCCATCTTACTTTCAAACAAACGCTGCTTCCGTTTAATTTGACAACGAAAAATCCCATTAGGATGTAACTGATTGTCATGGAAACGGCAAATTGAGAAAGTAATATTTTTACGTTTGCTTAGGTAAAACTAAAAAATAGAGCAAATCAGTGACAATGATCAAAGTATACCATATCATCTTACTTTTAAATGCAAAAACAACTTTTACCATTTTTTTTCATAAATTTAGATGGAGTTTAATCTTGATTTTTATATAATACATATTTTATTATAAATAAAGAGTTCTTATATTCAATGATTTAATTTTTCAAAATTATCTTCCCAAATCTTCTATTCCTTCGATGTACCTTTGCACTTTTAGGGGTCATTGCTAGTTTATATATGTATGTTTTTAAAACTTATAATTATAATATAAAATTGTTTTTACTTAGTTTTTCTTGAACATGAAACATGGTAACAACCTAAGAACTTGAGACATTTGATATGAGTGAAAGCCTCGTGACAAAACACCAATGATTAATTCCAAATGGCTTGGTTTTCCTTGAATAATGATGATGACTCAATCTCCATTCCTAACTAGTAACCAATACTGATTTGACAACTAAACTATAACAAATTTTCCCACCATAAAAAAACAAAAAACCACACAAATAAATTTGGATGAAATTCAAACACTTTCACCCACCAACAAATAAACTAACTCAATAACATAAGTCACTTCCCCACAAATAACCTAACTCAATAACATAAGTCACTTCCCCGTTTACTTCCCCACAAATAACCTAACTCAATAACATAAGTCACTTCCCCGTTTACTTTCCCACTTAGGCGTTATGCCAGCTTGGGTCATTGTCAAATCTTTCATGTCTATCATTTCATATCAAATCGCGCACAGGGTTCAAAATTGAACACGTCAGAGCCCTTCAAAGGGCCTCTGGCACGTCAGAGAAGTACGGAGGGAATTTTACAAGTAAAAAAAAATTTAAAATATTATTTTTGACATTTAAAAAAAAAATTCGAATAATATTTTAAAATTTTTTAAGAAGTGCTAACCCTTTTTTTAAATTTCATTTTTTTTAGAATTAAAATTTTAAAAATGTTGAATTTGGAGATTTCCTTCGTGTTAAAACTTAAATTTTGAGAAACTTTCATTTCAAAAATAACAGTTTCTTTCTTTCTGAGTTGTTTTTACTAATTGAGTTTTTATTATTTATTATGCCAAAATTACCTTTTCATACACATTTGGCAGTTTCTAAGTTGCTACCATTTAAAAAACAACAGTTTCTTTTTGAGTTGTTTTTTTTAATTATGCATATGGTTCAAGTTTTTATTAATTATTATTATTTCACAATTACCCTTTGATACGATTTCATTTTGTAGTTTCAATTGAGAGCCGTTTGACAATGATTTAAGCTGGAGAGGAGATTCAGCAAACACCTGTCAAGCTTGGAGAGGAACGCATTCCTGGATTTTATTTGTTTGCGGATTCCCAATTCCTGGTATGTTTTCATACAATGAATTACTTGTATCAGTGTTATCAGTGTTAGTAAATGTGCTAGTTAGTAGTGACTTGGACAATAATGACTCCAACATAGGGCAGCACAAGTCTATCCTGTGATGGTGCGTATCATGTGATCATTGTCGTCCAGGCATATATATCACTATGGAGTATCTAAAAGAGCTTCCGAAACTCATTTGGATTCCCTAATTTTGAATATTCTGCTATCATGACAGTACAAAAGATTACATCTGGTTAGGATATTTTGTCAAACACTTCATGCGCAATTCTTATGAACCCACATTTTGCATAAGCGTCTAATAAAGAATTAGCCACAACAACATCAGACTGAAATCCGCTGCTTGTGATTTCCTGATGCATCTGCAAATTTCCGATTCCTGTGTTGATTTCGCTGGATCTGCCTGCATATGAAATAAAGCCTTTATTTTGTTTTTCACGGTAGAAACCCACAGGGTAAATATAATTAGGACAATAAAATTGTATGGTACTGGAAGCTAGTTTGAATTTATCAATAGATGAAGAATCCTGGATATTTTTATATTAATAGATTGCATAGCTAGAAAATCCATCAACATATATGCTCATACAAAAAACGTAATATTAAATAACATTAACGGTCATCGATTGGCACCATTGATTCGAAGTTGGAACCAATACTCGTAGGCTTTCAACGAGTTTTACTTGCTTAGATGCTTCTGCGCGTAGAAAGCATAGTTCACAAACTAATTTTCGATTTTTAATAGATTTTGGGATTGTTTTGGAGGATCCTAGTTGCTGCCTAGTTGCAGAGACGCCAGCTTGGCACAGGCTGGAAGAACGCTAGCGAAGGTGAATTCATTGGGTTGCAAATGGGCTCGATGCATTTCACCAACGAGTGACAGTGCCTCCTCAACTCTATAGAGATTGCAGATTTATGAATATTTTCAAATCTCGAGCAAGAACTTACTCCTCCCCATTTCAGATCCAAAATCTATAATCGATATAAACTTAAGTGATCCCAGATGCGATTTTATTTTAGACAAACTCCGTATTCTTTCGTTCACAGCCTTCATCATTCAATATTTCCGAGTTTCATATTTGAATTTGATGTTAAATCAAAGAATATCCGATCATTTCAGAGATCTTTGCACAATTTCCCAATTTCAAATGCGAAAGCTTTCACCAAAATTCATTTATGCACTGTTGGTTTAAAGCAGGTAAACCTATCGAGTCGGCTGGTAAACCAATGGAGTTTACATCTATTGATCAGTGTCGTTCATGCTTCCATTCAACTGCCCTAAGCTTGAGTTTTGTGTAATGCTTTTCTTAGCTGTATTCACCAATCTTTCACGGACCAGTCGTTGTTTCAAAGTAGCTAAACCTTTTGTGTGCATGGGTGATTGAGTAATAACGCCATTTGAAGGAGGTATATCCCAAAAAGGCAGATCATAATGGAGGTATATCCTCAAGTTGAATTTCCTTTGCTAAGCAAGTTGAGATGCCACACTGTGGTCAAAATAGTAAATGAAAACTATCATTGTGGCTGGAATAAATTCACCGATAATGCATAGCAATGGTACATCCAACATTTCCTTAATTATTGTCCAATTGTCATAAGCACCAGGTGACATGGCCTGTTGGTATATATGATACTCCAAATTCCAATCCAAACAAGAACCATCGAAGGGACTCCATAATTCGCAATGAGACCTCGCAACCAACCTATCCCATAACGCTATGACCTTTGCAATTCGGCAATCTGTTAAATAGAATCCCAAACGATATAACCAATGCAAACGTTCTATTTCTGGAACGCCAGGGAAATTGGAATGGTAAATTGTTCAAGTTTTGGATTGTCCATTTTTGGGACCCGAAATTCATCCACAACACCAACAGGAACTGTCTGTAGTATCTAACCTGACCAAGTTGCCCCTCTTCTGGAGTTTCTGACAGGTTTCTTCACACTGTAAACCAATCCCCGAGCCTTTCGAAAGAAATCCTCTCCATTGCAATGTATTGAATATATACCAATATGTCCTAGAATTGGTTCATTGTCCTGTATGCCTCAACTTCGGCTCATGGTCCAGGACTTTGGTTGCTTCAGTTTTGGACTGTATGACGTCTCAGCATGGTTAGGTTAATTCTATATGTGCAAATTCTGCAAAATGTCACTGCTCTGCTGTAAAAAATTCTTCATGTAACAGAGAATATTGTAACAACTTTCTAATTTGTACACCTCAGCTATGCCCACCATTGATTTACCTTCATACTTCATTCTAGGTACTCTTCGTGTAAAAGAGGATATTGTAACTGCTTTTTGATTTGTACACCTCAGCTATGTCCACCATTGATTTACCTTTATACTTCATTCTAGGTATTAAAACCAGGCTGCAAAGTTGGTTTTGTCGCAAATGAGGCTTTTCTATGGTTACTATAAATTGATGAGAATAATTGTTGTTTGTATAGAGTGTGGGTAATTGCTGTTGGGGATGGTTTTGTCTGTTGGTGCAGACTAGGCACCCATTCCTCGCATTAATGTTATATGAGGACCGAACATGGTTTTTCGGGGCAGACAACGAGATTTATAGTTTGTTTTATAATTTCTGAGTTGGATTTTGTCTGGACTCTGAACCACCATGTATCTTCTCAACTATAATCATCTTAAAATTGCAATACAATCCTCTACGAATTGCAGGTTTTTTTGTTCGCCAAAATTAGAGTGGAATTTGCTGTTTTTTTTTTTCCAAAACCAAAATCTCAGTTGATTCGACCTCGAGCATGTGATGTATTTACGATATTTCGAATATAGATGTGCATTTAATTTATGCTGCTATTGCAAATAATGTATGAACTCTACTTTCCATCCTTCAAATTTTCAATCTTCAATTTGAAGAAAATTTTTGGCCTTTAAAAGTTCCATACTCATTTTAGTTTAGACACATAATTCATACATTTAGTTAATTCAATTTAAATGCAAAAACACCTCATTCTCCTAGTTGCAATTAAGCTTAATTTATTCAATTTATAAGAATTAATAATAATTTCAAATGAGTAGCCATTAATTTTGCTCATACATTTGTGTTGACTATGAATGTATGCTCTAAAACATAATATTCCAAAGTCTAATTGGTGAACGGGGACCAAAGTGATACATTGATTGAATTAATAATAGCACAATATAAGAGATTTAAATGGACCAAACATTGAAAGATTATCACTTTCATTAACATTGTATCCCAAATGAATTATGTATCCCGAACTCTAATTCATGAAGCTAGACCAAAGTGATACATAGATTGATTTAATAATAGCACAATATAAGATATTTAAGGGGAACAAAAATTGAAAGATTATCAATTTCATTGCCAATAAAGTTAAGGGTAAAGTGATTTACAATCAATTGTCTCTCATAATAACTTATTTTAAACATAAAAGTTTAGTTAATGAAATGAACATAGAAGAATAATGAGTAAAAAGAGAATAATGAGATGTAAGTGGAAAAGATTTAACAACATTTTATTTTTATTTTTATTTTTTATTTTTCAATATGTCAATCATCATTTTTACCAAATGTAATATGGATTTCAATTTTATAAATCAAGAAGTAAGAAAATAAATTTTTTATATCTTTTTAAATTAAACAAAGAAATTTAAAATGCTATATCTTAGAGTAGTATCTTTTTGTTTGTGAAAAAATAAAAGGAAATTTGAAAATAATTTACTATTGTCAATTGAATTGCTTTTTTTTTTATGCTTTTCATTATAGAAGTGCGACCTAGATGTGTGCCCTTCTAAATGAAATTAAGACCTGCCCTTCAAATTTGATCACTGATTCGCGCATCCAGATTAGCGTCGCATTTAAGAACAGGACGTGACTCCCACAACAAGGCAGAGCGAACAAAATTTCATGGCATTAAACAAAAGTATAAATACATAAGACATGTGCACAGCTAGGAAGAAAGAGCCACTGTGAAGCAGCAGCCTCGCCTATATCTTCACAGGACTTGGAAGCGGATTGGTGAGCCGGAGATCAAATATTTACTGAAAGTCTTCAAGGGAGGGCAATTTTAGCGTTTCAAATTCATTCCAGTCGTCTTGAATGCTGCGATTTCGGTTGAATCCAATGTGTTGGAATCAGTTTCTGCATCAAAAACGCATAGTTTAAAGAGTTTATAAACTAGGGCATGATTATGACAAAATCCGACCATTTTTTTTGAAAATTTGGGTAATTCTGATTTAAAAAAGATAAAAATTACCTCATTCCCATAGAAATCTGCCGTCCACGGGAATATGTGGCGTCTGTAGACAACGACCATAAAAAATGGCCGCCGAAAGGTTATTTCAATGCTCCAATCGTCTTACAATTCAGCGCAACAATGACCGAGCAAGGCATAATCCTGACTGTCCGAAGGCCACATGCATGAAATCAGGACGCAAATGCTCTGAAAAGAGGCTCATCTTTTTGCCCTACGAGGGGTTTAGGCCACTCAATACGAGCTTCTCTTGTAATCGGGGTTCGATTCTTTATTCCAATACCGGCATCGCACCCACTCAAAGGTTTCTACTCTTTTCTTTTCTCCGGCATTTTTTCGGTATGGTTAATTTCATTATTCATATAAAGTAAAGGCGTGAATCTTCAGAGCTGCAAAGATTTGATTCCGTACAAACTATGTATTACGTAGAAATATGTTTCTAGGGCAATGCGAGACTGCAGTGCCCTAATTGTATAAATATCTCTCACAGCTTTTTTTGGTTCCCCTGTTTTTCCATGAAAATCAAAGTTTGCTGAAGATTTTGCTAATGATGTCATTTGAAAGATCGAAAGGAAGCTTTCTATTTTTATTCAAACACCGAATTTGCATTTTTTTTACAGGTTTTTTTAACGAAAAAAATTACAAACTTTTTATTATATAAAAATAAAAAATTGTTACATAATTATACTTACAGCATATATGTCAAAATAATACTTATAACATATATGTCAAAATAATTCTGAAATACATTACACATTCCCACAGGCATACAACCCAGAGTGACAGCCATAGTTGAAAATAACCCACCAATATTCGGGAATACAATCCAGAGTGACAGCCATAGTTGAAAAGAACCAACCAATATTCCAAAAACCCTCGCAATAGAAGTTGCTGAAACAAAATAGGACAATCAAGTCCACCATAAAAAAAACCAACGTAAAACAACCCGTAAGTCCAAAATGTGTCACAGAAATAAAAATATGTTTGAAAAAAACCCAAAAAGTAAAAACCCACCATATATAATCAAGATATAATACCTGAGGACCGACCGCCCAGTACCCAGGGTTGCGTAGAAACTATGCAACACATCACGCCCAAAAACAAAAACAGGGCAGCATAGAAACAGGGGCAGAAATCCCCATAGGAACCCCAGTTGCAGGGGAGAGGCCTGAGAAACCCCTGAGCATTGGAATAACCGGTTTTTTATCTCCGCTTCCCCATATAGTCCATGTTTTCTTTTAAATATCTCAATTTGTGAAATTTGACACAAATCTCTGGGACTGGTCCAGTTTTCTTTGAAATGTCTCAATTTGTGAAATTTGACACAAATCTCTGGGACTGGTCCAGTTTTCTTTGAAATGTCTCAATTTGTGAAATTTGACACAAATCTCTGGGACTGGTCCAGTTTTAACTTGAACTGTAACTTACATATCTAATCTTATATCTTTTTGTTCTGCTGGATTGGAAGATCCTTCTTCAAAACTTCTGAGCCCCCGCACTCCCCTATCTCTTATTAAATCTCTATTCAAGTGGAAGAATAATGATATTTGCATTTAAATCGACAGACCTTTTGATGCAAGCAGGGCATA
Organism: Pinus taeda; assembly: GCA_000404065.3. NCBI lineage: Eukaryota > Viridiplantae > Streptophyta > Pinopsida > Pinales > Pinaceae > Pinus > Pinus taeda. The sequence goes on from APFE030914101.1 coordinate 12,356, forward strand.
TTTTCGTTACGGATCACCCAGAAAAATCCAATTGCATTTCCGGATTATATTTTTCCTTTGGAGATCAGGTAATCCGATACTTGTAAGGCAATCCTGTGGTATGGGAATGTTGTTTTATAAAGTTAAATGTATTTTTCCGTTAATTGTAAGGGAATTTCGCTTCGCCATTTCCGGATTATATTTTCCTTTGGAGATCAGGTAATCTGATACTTGTAAGGCAATCCTGTGGTATGGGAATGTTGTTTTATAAAGTTAAATGTATTTTTCTGTTAATTGTAAGGGATTTTTCGCTTCGCCATACAGTACATGTTTTCTTTTAAATATGGCTCAATTAGTGAAATTAGACACAAATCTCTGGAATTGGTCTAGCTTTAACTTGAGCTGTAACTCACGTATGGAATCTTACTTCTTTTAGTGCTGCTGGATTGGAAGATTCTTCTTAAAACCTTTTGAGCCCCACCCCCTGCCTCTTATTAAATCTCTATTCAAATGGAAGAATAATGATATTTTCATTTAAATTGGTAGATCTTTTAACGCAAGAAGGCCATATTTTGGTTAGGGATCACCTAGAATAATCAAATTTCATTTCCGTATTATATTCTTCATGTGGAGATCAGTTAAACTGATTCTTATAAGGCAGAAGGAAGGTAATATGATACTTATAAGGCAATCATGTGGTTTCGGAATGTTGTGTTTTTAAGGAAAACTTTTTCTGGTACTTGTAAGGGAATCCTTTGGTATCGGAACGCTATTTTTTTAATAGGTAAAAGCTTTCGCTACTTTTTTTTTAATAGGTAAAAGCTTTTGTTTGATATGTGGGAGCATGAAACTCAACTTTCGTATTAACACATTAACCCGCTTTTTAGTAATATGAATTTGATCTCTGTACCTCTGCATTGAGAGATATGTGCTTTTAGTATTTACCAACCACTCATGGTTAGTACCCAGTCTAGTATCAAGATCTCACCGAACCCTAATTAAGCTAATTGTTGATAAGGAGGAAGACAAAATTGATTCAATGATAACTTATTTATGCTCCAATTGAACAAAGAAACTAAGTAGTAGGCTTAGTTTAATTGAATTTTAGAGTGATAATACTGATTATATATTTTTCTGATATTTGCATATCCTTGAGTAATATCTAACATAACGCGCTTAAAGACTCCTTATTGTCTACTAGGTACTTGGGATAAGATTGAATTCTGGTGAATCATAATTGGAAAATAAGAATGATCAGTTATCTTTCACTGTTCTATGCAGCCTCATCCTGAAAGTGAAATTCATTTCTTTGTAACCTTTTGAATAACATCCAAGGGGACATACGAATATGAATTCCAGGCCTGTCCTATTACACTTAGTACCGCATGGGCTTAGTGTGCCCCCACAAAATTTTAACTATTGCAACTTTTTCTTGACCTTTGTGATTACATCTTAGAGTGCTGTTATAGTAACTCTTGAATGCTCAAAAGTAAATCGAGGGAGCAGCTACACCATATTTTATTCGTGTCCTTTATAATGCTATACATACTATAATCTTGCATGTAAATCGATGAAGGTCGACATCTTTAGTTACAGGTCACTGCGATCTGGTAATAGAAGTGGCTGAATCTTACTGTTGTTGTTAAGTATAAAAGAATATTAATCTTGTGTATTTTTCTCATGAATTTGCTACAGAGCTGAGAAAATGAGGATACACTGCGGGCAAAGAAAAGTAAAGGTTCATTTCAAGCTGGACCATTAAGTGAGTTTTGGGGAGCACCATGCTGTGTTAGGATCATCAAAAACTTTTGGGGTATGGAAAAAGAAGCTGATGATGTCATGGAGTGAGTCTGGTTGGATTTTGGATCTGGAAACTAAAGGTGGTGAAAAAATTGAGTACAAGTTTGTGATTGTTAGAGGAGATGGAAAGATAATATGGGAGGGAGGCCATAACCGGCTTTTAGAACTCCCTGAAAAAGGGAGCTTTGAAATTGTCTGTCACTGGGACAAGACACAAGAAGCCCTGTATTTGCAAAGGATGGATCGTGTACTTGCAGCATCACAGACTTTGGATATTAAGAAGGAAGCAACCTCATCAAATGGGAAGCCTCAAGTAGAGACATACGAGAATGTACCTGAGGCAAGTCCTTTTGTTCAAGAATGGCAAGTCAAGGATATTACTTTAATGAGATCTATTGACCGTTCAGTCAGAGAAAGGGAAAGGAGCTGGAATACATCCTGTTTAGAGGTATCAGCAGGGAAGCTGGTTGGAGTTGATCGAATTGCAAGAAATTGGTGGTGGAAGGTAAGATACATCTGTTGTTATTTTTTATTGAAAAAGATTTATGGGTCCAAGCATACTCTTGGTCTTCATGTGAGACTTTTAGATACCCAGGAAGCAATTTACAGGGTCACTTCTCGGTTGCCTTGAAACTTTGTAAGGATCCTTCTTTATATCGTAATTTCATTTGCGTGAGGTTAAAAAAGGCTCTGTTAGAATACTTCATAAAGTTCCTACACTTTCGAGAAGGTCATGGATTTGGGGAAATTTCTGAAGCATTTGTGCAGACTGCAATCAAAACATATTCTACCTCTCAGGAAGTGAAGAGCTAAATCAATGTTATGTATAGTTTCTCTCTTCGTTCTCTTTTCATAGCTCTGATCTACCCTAGTTTTCAATCTGACTAGCCCAGAGATTAAGTCAGGTCACATCTAGCAAATGACACCACCATAAAAAGAGGTAGGCGGTCAAGCTATTCACGAGGTTTATGGTATTTTTATGTTGTGGCGATGTCAAGTAGAATTGCATACTATGAAAATGTGAGCAATGACTTCCAACAATAGATAGTTTCCTTAAAATAGTGGCTCTTTCAATGAATTCAATGCACACATGAATAAGCTAAAGGAACAAATGTTTCAGGTCACGGATACTATAAATGTAGTCATGGTTCCATTCTTCAATATCATTTCAGAGTTCCATTCAAATCAACAAAAATTACTTACCAATTTGTCAAGATTTTGCTCCCCAGGGAAGGTTCCTCACTACTCTGATTACGAAATGGAACTACTTCCTCATGGTGGGATTTTTTTTTTTAACAAAATGATGTCCTGACTTGGGTGAGATAACTGGGGCAGTATTTATTCTTGGATCGAACCTCAGTATAGTAGAAGGTGACCTTAGTATCACTTTCCTTGAAGATTGAACTTTTCCTATTGTATCAATGGATAAAAATAGAAAAGTACATAAAGGACCAATATCACTTGGGCTAATTGTGTGGGTGTTGTTGTAAAATGTAACTAGGTTTCGGTCTTTATAATGACCTGTAATTGTGACTTTTGTAAATGATGTAATGAAGAAAATAAAATTATTATAGTAAGCCCTGCTTCATGGGTTTTATGAGCAAATGATTTTATTTTAGATGGCTCCCATTGAGAGCCTTACGATTTATTATTAGAGTCATAGAATTAATGTCTTGTATGAAGAATTCTTCTTGAGAATGTATATGAGTCAACAAAGGTGTCTAGAAGCCCTCCAACGACAAGCACTAGTTCCACTCCTCATGTTGGCCTTGAAATGACTAAGGATCTCATGTCGGCTCACTATATAGAGACACATCCCTTCATACACTCAAGTCGGCTTATTTATGATGGGCAACCACTATATATAGGCACCAAGGTACTTCACATTTCCTCAGTTCAGGAATTCAGATCATCCTCTGAATTCGGATGGGTAATAACAAGAATACAGTTAAGGTCCCTAGAACAGAACTAATTCGGATGGAAGGAGCAGCGAGAAAAGATGATAATGGAACGACAAAAAAGTCTAAGGGCTAGCTACAAGTATAGTGATTTAGAAATCTCTCTCTGATGTTCGAATGAGGCTACAATCATCTCTGAATTCGGATGGGCAGGGGTAGAATGAGGTTCAGATACATCTCAATGTTATTCGGATGGGCAATGGCAAGATCTCTGTGGAAACTACAAAACGAAGTTGTTTCGTAGTCAATGGAATTTGGATCCCTCTGAGATTCGGATTACAAAGAAAGGAAAACATTTCAGATGGGTCAGCAAGGAGTGATGAAGGGACAACGGAATTTTGGAGCTATTGTTCAATGTTGTATCAATACATTTCGGTGCTGCTGCAAAGGTCACAATTTGGTGACACTACATTGACATGTCTCAGTGCCATCTTTAAGATGATCTCAGTGCTTAGTAAGTCAAAGAGGAAGATGAATCAAGAAGAAGAAAAGAGCAAAGAACTAATGTCTTGGTCTTGGAGTGGCTTATAGGTCAAGGGTCTTGGTCTTGGTATTCGTCAATTAGATTCTCTATAAGAAGAATTTGTGTGGTTTCCTCTCAAATAGTGAGAGGTTTTGGCCCTGGCAGAGAGCCAACATTCTGTGTTCTTGTCTCTTTTGTTTTGGTAATTATTTGATGAAGTAAAAGAACATACACTAATAATAAGAGAAGATTGTGATAATAAGGAAAAAGCAAAATGTACCTCACAAATAGTTATCATCGTCCGAAGAATCTCACCCTGACCTAAATGCCCTAGATTCTTCAACAGGTGTGACTTCCTTGCTTAATATGTTGATGTGTGGGAGCGAGACTATTTTGATCAATTTGTCCACATTGAGACAATTGTGGCCAATGATAGAATATACCTTGCAAAATAAAAATTTGGCCATTATAATATATGTTGCATGTGATGATAAGCTTTTGCAACTTTATAATAATAATAACAATCATCTATTTTTAAGGTCATTTCCAAGCCAGACACTGAATTTATGTAGAAGATCCCCTTGTTTGTGTGACAAGGGACTCGTCTTTGCATAGTTATTTGGTTGCTAGTGTATGAAGGTATACATATGCCACCCCCTCAAGATTTGAACATGTGGTCTCTTACGAGGAAACATATGCTCTTAACCATGAGACCCACTCATATTGGTGTCCTAAAAGTTGTAATCCAACAAGAGATTAGGATACAAGGCCCAACTAATATGGTCATAGCCATCAAATTAGCTCCTTGCATTGAAGCTAACAAATATAGCTATATGCAAGTCTCTCTTAGATCCATGGTAGGAGACAAGGATAAAATGTTCCCAATAGTGTAACAACACCTTGCCTTATGGGAATCATAGTATATCATATGGATGAAAGATGATCTAAAGGATTGTGGTTAAGTTAAGTAAAAGGTTATAGATCTCATTGATTCATGCAATACCTATAATGTCATTGACAAAAGGATGGAAAACCAACACAACTGCTTTGCCTGCCTAGTTACAAACTTTATTTTATGGTTGCAAAAAAATGAACTATAACTCGTGAAGGAAAATACCAACATCAAATTCAACATGATAGATTACAACTTATCAACCCCATGTATGCCATTCCTACCGAGGTGGTAGATATGGTCCTAGATACGTAGTGGCTAAAAACTTTGATTACATTTTCCATGAACTCAGAGGAATTAGTCATGAGGTTCTCACTGCAAGAAAAAAAGACATTGGTGAGGGTTGAAAAATGTCACCATAAGCTCTTTAGTCACGGTCAAAAGAGCCTTTGTCACCAAAAACTGAACGTCACCAAAGTATAGGTGTTGTGGTGACATTCAAGGTCCGTCACCAATAATGATTTATAATGATGGATAGTGACTGTTACCATTTCATATGAGCAGTGATGACATATCTTAGCCTCTGTCACCAAAAAACTGAACGTTGCCAAAGGTGGCGTCATGAAAACTATAGGTGTTGTGACATTCAAGGTCTGTCACAAATAATGATTTTAATGACGGATAGTGACCGTCACTATTTCATATGAACAACGATTTCTTATGATGGACCTTTCATGGCCATCACCATTGATGCATATATATGGTGACATTCGTTGACCGTCATCACTTCATATTTTGCTGACGGTTGAAAAATGTCACCATAAGCTCATTGGTGACGGTCAAAAGAGCTTCTATCACCAAAAGTATAGGTGTTGTGGCGACGTTCAAGGTCCGTCACAAATAATGATTATAATGACAAATAATGTTTGTCACTATTTCATATGAAAAACAACAATTTATAGTGATAGAGCTTTCATGGTTGTCACTATTGATGCATATGTATGGTGACATTGGTTAACTGTTACCATTTCACATTTTGGTGAGGGTAAAAAAATGTCACTATAAGCTCATTAGTGATGGTCAAAAGAGTCTCCATCCTAAAAAATTGACGTCACCATTTTATATAAATATCAGGGCACGATGAAATCAAACTACCAACCTCCTACCTGTAAAGCAGGTGTTTTTCCATTGAGCTAGCACCCTTTAAAGAATTAGACTTTTAAAAATTAGACCTTGAAACTCTATAAATTGTAAATTCTACAACTTTCAATAAATTATAAAACTTTGTAAAGTCTTGGCAAATTTTTTACTAAACAAGAGCCACAAGATTGCAATGTCACTGCTTTTATGGTTGTTGTGGCTCTTGTGGAAACATAGAATATCACAAATTATTATCATGTTAAATCTTTTAATTATTTCAAATTTATCACATCGTCTAGGTTTTCTATTCTATTTGAAAGATTAACATTACAAACATAAGATTAATACATATGTTATTTTCTTCCTAAATAGCTGACATGACAACTATATTAAGTTGGCGATAAAGTTTAAATGTAGAGACTAATAATATTTCCTTATGCAACACGTAATTCACAATACAATATAAATTAAATATAGAAATGACATTATTCTATACACTGGAAATTCACAATACAATGTAGATATAAACACAACATTATTCTATACACTGAAAATTCTGATTAGGAAGAAAATAGCTTGAAAGAATGAGTTTTTGTAATACCTCTTGACACAAACATATATATATGCACACACACACACACACACACACACACACACACAAATATATGCAAAAGAACCTCCATGTTTTCCAAACTTTATATCAAGGTGAAACTCTATAGGATTTGATGTAGTCTAACTTTTGCAGTAGAAAACATAACATGTACACTCTGATATTGCTTCATTGAGAATACATTTCCATCCAGTGAGAATATTTCATGCCATTGACATCCCCAAAAATGTAACAACAAACGTGACAAAATTTTGAGCAGCACTTGTTGCACCTATCTATCTCAAATATATATCTCTTAATGGTTCATCATGTTCAATGTATTGTAGTTAAGCACATGTGAAATGATCATGAGTCATCATCAAGGAAAAGAACCCAACATAATTTTACCAAGAAGCTTGGTGGAATTGGATAGTTTGTTGAAAAAATTGTTGACTAGTACTCAGATGCATAAGTCTCAAAGGTATAATTATTGGAATCTTCTAGTTCATACAAGTAGTCCGCATATGAAAATTCAACAACCTGAAGTACAACTCTTTCATAATCATCTTACAAGTTATCATAAGAATAAGATGGTCATAAAAGGTGAATGTAGAAGCTCTAAAAGATGTTAAACCAGCCATGTCAATTTTGCCAACTTCTGCAGACTCAACCTCTTCATTAGCCTACAAAATAGATAGAATACAAATGATTTGTCTATGGTTCCAAAAGATCAATAAAAAAGAGATCACTGCACATGAAATTGTGTAATGAGCACGCAACAACAAAACTTGAATGCATAATCTTCACATTCAAACATAATATAAGCAAACTAGTCGGACTTCTTCAAGATATTTAGCCGTGGCAATCTTATATTCCATCTTTAATGTACGAGCCTTCATAAAGTAAGGTTTTTTATCCTATCATCATAAACCAATGAAAGCATTAGAGAATCCCATCAAACCATGTCAAAATTGGGAAATTTTACCAAAAGGCACTTATCTCTTTAAACCCTGAATGTTGAAAGAATACACCGACATCAACCCAAAAAATAAAAAAATAAAAACAAACTTTATTTTGGTGAAGGTGGTTTTTTTTAATCAGGAGAATTGGTAGACCTATTACTTGTCACTGATAAGCCTTGGATCAAGTCAATGAGTTTGCCACTAAACTCTTGAGCTTAGAGCCACTACCCACAAGCCTATCTAAATAGATAAACTAAGTTTGAACCTAAGTGAGGAAGCCCTATATTGGTTTGAAAGAACCTTGAATTTTATTCAATTGAAGGTTATTATTCAAAATCCACACAGTGATAAAGAATTTATATGTGAAAGCTATCCATGGCAATGTTTTAGTCGATGTCTATATTATGATCATCAATAAAAGCAATCAACCCTTTTCGTCAGAGGCCTTTAACTTTGGACATCATTCTAATAGGCGTTGAATGTCATAAATTAGTTTTGTATAATACATAAAATTATTCACAAGTTATTTTAAAAGAGACTTAAAAGGGAACCAAACAACACCCAAACCAAAATCCAACCATTAAAAATAAAAATTATGCAACCATTCTTTCAAAGTGTACCCTTACCTCTTTGTCATTGACTTCCATTTATCAACTCCTTGTTTATTAACCTGCGTGAAATAGTTCATACTTCAATTCCTATAGATTCACTTCACACATGCAAAACATATCCAATGGCCACCAAAACCAAGTTTACCATAGTTGTTCTGTATATAAATGACATATCACACAACAAAAAGTTAACTTATCTAACTTATCTATGGGTTTTGAATCTAACATACCTCTTTGGCATCAACATTATCCTCTTTGTATTTTTTTCTGAACTCCTCCTTGCCATGACAGATTTTGTAAGCAAGCAAACATTGCTTTTATTAAAAGAGTAAAAAATAATACAACTCATTGAGGCATCTAGGTATTCATGCTTCTATGTGTACACATGCAAATGCCTTCATGTTGTAGGAACATTATGCCCAATAGAGATATGCTAAGTTTGGAATCAAGGAACTCAATACTGCAATGTGTAAACTTCAGTGTATATTTTGACATTTGGTAAAGCATATATAATATATTTTTTTCCCATAATAGTAGCAAAAACTACAAACCAACAGATTAAACCATTCTAACTAATTGATTCAATTTTGAAAAGTCTTATGGAAAGATTCATATTCCCAAAACTGTAAAATAACTAAATAAAAATCGATTTTATTACAAGAATTCATAATATTGTAGTTTTGTTTCTTAATTCTCCACCAACTATCGAATATAATAGCTTAACTTAAATTGGTTGCAAATTCTAGGAATTTGACAGACATGAGTGAAATCAATTGTTTGACCTCATTCCTGTTTGTCAGATTCTGAAATATTCCTAGAATCTGGAATCTATTTAAAATGTCTGAATACAATAGCAATGCACTTCCATATGCTTTCTCCACTCCTTAAAAAAAGGAATATTTGTGAGTTTCGAAATGCTCCACTTATCCTTGTGAAGTGTAGTATTACACTTTTGTGTGACTTGTAAGTATCCCCTCAGCCAAACTATATTACAAGCTACAATTATTGTTACCTTATATTTTGATTTAGTAGAGGAAAGAAATGTTTTCATTGGTTTCTGATGATAGGATAAAATACCTTACTCGGTGACCAATGATATATACCTTACAAGTTAGAAAGTTTCTCATCTACCATATAATGTGATTGATTCTATACTCTAAAGTACCATTCACATATGTCAAAATTCTCTTGATTGTCACTCAATGATCAACCTTGGTAGTTGTAATAAATTTAGAAATGTGATCTGCTAAAATCCCATTTAATGGTTGTCAGATAAATCAAATTCCATATCAATTGTTTATACAAAGATGCATTTGTTAATGTGGTTAATATCTTCAAGTCAGTGTCTATAGGTGTAGATTTTGCCTTACAACCAACCATCTTAATTTTTTCTAACAAACTTTTAACATAATTTGTGTGTAATGCACATTAGAGAAATTTGAGAACTAAAATATTACACAATCACAAGTTAAGGTTTAGAAGTGTTCTTAAGGACAAGTTGTTGCCTAGATCTTTCTTTGGATGAATTTGCAACCAAAAAGAAGGTTATTGCTGCCTAGATCGACTTTGTTTCCTTAAAACTACCTTAGCCAGTCCTCTATGCCAAAGTACTGCTCCATTGTTGCCCTGAACTGGCCTTATCAAGTTTACGTTGCAACCAAATAACTGCTTTGTAGCCCAAAATAATGTTTTTGCTGGCCTAAGCTAACTTATACAAACCTTGGTGCCACTGAATTGTTGCTCAATTTAATCACTCCACAAAACCCTTCCTTGCTTGCCAAATCAAATGAAAGGTGCCTCACAAAATTAAGCCAAACAAATTAGAGGGAGAGAAGAGAGATTGGCTAGAGTAGGATCTTTCACCATCGAAACTAATCAAAGAAAAAAGGGATCTTAAACCCTCAGAGCCTCAACTCATAAATCAGATAGATCCCCAATCCATGATGAGAGAAATGATTCTCCTCTCTTATTTATAGATTCCCTTTAGGGTCTCCTTTCCTAAATTTAATTTGAGGGGCTAACAAGTTTCCCTTCACTTTGCCCCAATTATGGCTTCTTTCACAAGTTTTCCTCCAATTACTCTAATTTACCCAATGTTAACCCAAAACATTGAATAATGGGTTCCCCTCTTTATAATTGACTATAGCCTACGGGGTTGGATAGGCTACTTTGTCCTCCCTTGGGCAATTAGTTTGAAAATAACAATACATGCCCTAAAGTGGGGCCCTAGGTTGTTGGTCATGCATTTTTCTACATAAAATCAGACTTACAAGTCCAAAACAAAAAGCAAAAGCATTGTTTATTTATAGTCATATATCAAGGGCATAATCAACGTTAATCATTCTCCTAATTGGTAAGGTCTGTCTTACACTCAATTTAGTGCATTTAGAGGCTTATTTCACTATTTTATTGTGTCCTCATTGCAATGTGTTGTTGTAGAATATCATTTTCAAGTTTTGCAATCATCTAAACTAACTCTTAATTCCATCATCCAATAAAAATTTATAGGCACTAGTCTATTAATATTGTGGTAGAGTGTTTTGATAGTATAGGGAAGCCTCCCATGGCATTTTAGGAGTTGGCCTAAAGAGGGGGGATTCGTGTTGAGGTGACAATGGGAAATTGTCATGTGTGGTGCTCCTCTAGCATCTTGCTAAACCTTTGGAAGACTGATAATCCGTGTGGTAGCAATTCCCACAAAAAGATTTATTGACTAGGGAGATTGTCCACTCTAAAATTTCTTTGCCATAAATCATAGTGTTGTCCCTCCTTTTATGTCCCAACTCATGGGTGAAGATGTAACAAAGATATTGAGCTAAAGCCTAATGGAGAGTACTCCTTCATTAATTTTTATGGAACGTTTGAGAATTGTTCCGTTATGCCTTCATTGATTTGAATTTTGATGTTTCAAAATTTCATTTCATGTTTATTGTATTTGAATGATTTTCAGTTTTTTTAAACATACTTAAGCTATCTATGGCTTAGTGATTGATCACAAAACATAAATGAAAAATGGATCTTGTGATCATGCAAATGGTGTCCTATGGTTCAAGTATGAGTAGTATAGGTATGTTTTTAGGGGCCAAATATACATTAAGCATATTAGAAACCTATGCATGTATTCCGAACACCAAGAAGACATCAACTGAAATAAAATCAAAGATTTCACTATTCAACCATTAAGTAGCACCACCCATATGCAAGTATTTGGTTCCATTGTCCAAACTCAATTTCACTTTCTAGTTGTTGCGCTGGCAGTCCTACATTGTATTCATAACTATTGTACTCTTTAGTCACATTGACCTACTTTTGTGGTCATTAGTCAGACATTAATAAAATTATCTTATCTTCCAACTTCGCATATATCTTACTCGAGTTTCTATTCCACTCATGTTGTATTTCCTACTAATGAGACCAAATAAATTTATCAAAAGGAATTGTAAAGTAATTTGAATGCCATGTTATCCCCCATAGTACATGAAAGAATTTCATCATTTTTTTTTTCTACTTACCAAACATATCTCGATGGCACAAGTGATTCAGTCTTCAAATGCAACTAAGGATTATTTTATGGACACATATTTTCCCTGGCATTACCCTTATGTTATTGTATTACCAACCACCTCTTCAACAATGTGCATGCAATGTCTAGAGGAAAAAGATCATTGCAAGGTCTAGAACAGATTTATACATTTTATAATAGTTGAACCTCATAATAGCATATGTCTATAACAGATTTATATGTTTTCTAATCTTCCCTTTATGCCAGAAATCATTTCCAAAGATAGTTGTCTTTTATCCACTTGTGAATCACTTTCTAAAATTGGATATTCATGGTTTAATACAACTTTCAATTCACTACTTGCCAAGGCTAAAATCAGATCTGAAAAGAGATATAAAAGTCGACCTTTGTTGACCCTAGAAATAATTTGTAAGAGTAGATTTCTTTGTGTGTACTAATTTGCTACAAATAGTCAACCAAACCTAGAAATTAGCCCTCTTGTCCTCAATAATTTACAACCCATAAAGAGTATAGATTATACATTTAACCCCATCTGAAATTGGACTAAATAGGTTATATATATATATATATATATAGAGAGAGAGAGAGAGAGAGAGAGAGAGAGAGAGAGAGAGCAGATTCTTGATTATTCCATGATCCAACCTCTATGTCATACACTCCTCAATTGAGTAGACATAGGGAAGCCCCTTGTGGTGATTGTAAATCAACCTAAAGTGAGGGTGCCAAGGTGACACTGATAACTCTTCCAAGTTTCATTTTTCCTTTCAACCAGTGAAGGCTTTGCATCCAATGTGAGAGATTAAGTGGTGACATGCCACATGGAGACGTCAGAGGCAGTTGAATTTGATGATAATAATTAATCAAGAACATGATAAAAACAAGAAAAAAGTGCAAGGATCGCTAAGACAACATATCATGACTACATTACAATTCTTAATGAACATATTTGCATATGTCAGTCTGCCCCATAAGATCAATCCTAGGAATTGAAAAAATGTTGTGTGTATGTAGCAACTAGCAAAGAACATACTGCTTTTAAGCCAACTTTGGAGATGATAATAAATAATCGGCCACATGGTCAAAACAAGAAAGAAGGGCAAGAATACTTGACTCAAAACAACATATAATGAATGCATTACATTTCCTTAATGAACAAATCTTTGTATGTCAGTCTGCCCCATAAGGTCAATCCTAGGGCTTGGATAGGCAAGATGTGTATATAGTGGATAGCAAAGAAAACGTTGCTTCACAGACAAGTTTCGAGACAATAATAATGTATTACATACATGGTAAAATCAAGAGAAAAGGGTAAGGACAATTGACTGAAAACAAAATATAATGAATGCATTATAGTTCCATGATGAACATATTTTAACATATGGCACTCTAACCTATAAGATCAATACTAGGGATTGGATAGAATTGATATATGTATGAAGCATTAGCAAAGAAAATATTTCTTCCAAGGCAATTGAAAAGTAGAGATTAAAATACTTTTATGTCAAATCCCTGGAGCTAGACTTGGCTTGTGACATGGAAACTATGTTGTCTTCAGACTTTCTCTAAAACTTTCACAGACTAATATTTTGTACAAGGCAACTCTCATGCATAGTTTAGACAATCAATCAAATATCAAATATCAAAATCAAAAACATTCTAAAGGTTCACAACTAACCTATACGTACTTTTCAAACCTCTTAAAGGCACACCCTACTTATTTTCCTCATCCACATTATCATCCACTACCGCAGGTTTCTTTTTCTTTATTTTCTTCCTTTTCCTTAATTCCAAATTCACAATCCCTTCATGCAATTTTTCTTGCTTGGATTTTCTCATTTTTGCGAAAAAAATAAATATAAAAATACAACGAAAGACATTGTATTTTCAATACAGTGGAAGTCTTTCCGTAAATTGCCTCTGTACTACCTATTGCTAAAAAATCCACAATCATAGTATAAGATAACACTTTATGCTTTTTTCTCCCAACCTTATTGCCATTTACCAAGGTCATATAACTAATAAATACGGTAGGATAACAATAAAAAACTAATGCAACTTTCCACAGACAATGCTATTTTATGATAGAATTCAGCGACAAAGAAAATTCTTGACCTAAAAATGATGTTACTAAACTTAAAAGTCAACACTATACATTGAAGATGTCAACAGTCCAGAAATCAGGGTACATAGAAACATTTACAATAGAAATCAAAGTTGTTAAAGGAAAAATTTATTCCAGTCCCTGCTAATATTAAAATTTATCTTAAGATAATTGTCAGTAGGAACATGAGCAAAGGTAAGGCATGGGTGATGACTCTTGGTGTCTGTTATAGATGTATACTTGTCATTTCCATTACATTGGAACGCGCCAGCCATCTGACTTACATATATGCTTGCAACAGGTTCCCCTCTACAATCAGACAAATTCTTTGAATTTATTCATGAGTTTGATTACTCAACAAGTGAACAAATGGGACTCCTAATGAAAATATGGATAACTTACACCGAATTAAAAGATGGCATGAAGTTATACCTTTCAAACTCTCACTAGTCATTGCACAAATTCTGGCCACCAATCTCACTGATTATGCCTTGGTTGGAAAGTTCTCTTGCCCCTAGCCAACCCAACCCTTTTTTTTCCCAAGGAAAAATCATAATTTCCATTAATATGTTGAAAATTACATATTGTAGATGCTTAAAGAAGCATATGTTGTAAGTTGTGGTGTTCCACCTTCAGATGTTCTTGTACAAAAAACCCCATAGGGTGATCTAGTGATAATTACATAATTGCATGTCAAAAATAGATATATACATAAAAATATACTGGATACAAAAAGCACTATCAGTATCTCAAAAAAGGACCCATGAAATCAGGCGCCGTCAGGCCCCTAAATCCTCTGATCAATGTATGGGTGGTGGTAGTACTGATAGAAGTTCGATCCCCTCTATTTCTGTATCAGCCATAGGCCCCTAGGCTGGATCACAACCTCCTTGGATAACTGATCAGAAATCTGGTTGCGCTCCCTATAGATGTGATGACAACAGATGGAGTCAAAGTGGGATTTCAAAAGCAGTGCATCATGCAATATATTCTTGAGTGTGTGCGCATGACAAATAGATGTATTGTTGAACCAATTTATAATGATCTTAGAGTCACAAAATATTTCTATATGCCTACACTTCTTTTATAAAGCAAAATGCAAAAGATGTCCGAGTGTGATCAATTCTGCAAAGTTGTTAGTACCATTACCCAATCCCATTTGAATTTTAAAGAAATGGTTATATGATAGATGTAAGAGGGCCCCTCTCCCACAACCATGTGCTTGGGCAGATCCATCAAAATAAGCCCATGGTAGGTTTGTGTCAATGGCTTTAGGAATGATGGTTCACTAGGGTGCAGTTTGGTCATCATCAGGTATGTTGGAGTATAGGGATAAAACATGTGCATAACCCTGTGTTCAGTGAGGTTCAATATCTTTGAAATTGGATTTGTTGCGAATAAGCCAAATAGACCAAAAAACCAATAGAGGAAGGTTCCTAACTTTAGGAGGATGGGCAGAGGTCCACCATGCTTGCCAAGCCTCTAGGATGGAGATCCCCTTCCATCGAAAAGTGTTAGAGAGGAAGGTGAGAATATATGTCCAAAAAGCCAAAATGGAGGGGCAGTGAAGGAAGAGATGGTCAATAGTCTCATAATCATGTTGACAAAGAACACACTAGGTAGGGCCATGGAAGGATCGGTTCTTTAAGTATTTCCCATAGGAGCTTTGTAGTAGAGGACAATCCACATGAAAAGTCTAGATCATGGCGAGGCCTTCAATTTCCACAAAACACTCCACCACTAGTCCATAACTGATGGTTTATGTGCTGCATAAATAATAGTATAGCCATCCTTGGGTGCATAATTACCATGCTTGGCATGTACCCAAATGAGTTCATCTTCTCCATCACTTAACCTAACATGTGATTCACCAAGGGCATTAGTGTAGCTAAGCCAACCTGGGGTGCCAATTGCCAGGAATTCCAAGTTGAAAAGCAGATTTACATGCCTGAGAAAATATGTTAGAATTGATCTGTGATTTGATTAAGATATGTAAAACTAGGATTAGTTAAGTAATGAATGAGATCGGGAAGGAGCCTGTAAGCATTACCGCATCTGGACCTTGGATCCATACCAACACGAACTAAGGAGACAGACCTTATTCTCCAAGCCAGTCCATCACATATGTAAGATATGGAGTTTAAGACAACACACCAAATGGATGAGATGCTCGATCGGTTCCAAGTGGGGAGTTTGACCCAATCAAGTGTGTGAAGGGGCCAGATATATTTATGATAAAACACCTTAGTCCATAAACTTTTTGTAGTGAGGATTTTCCAACCCATCTTGGCAACTAGTGCTTTAGAGAAGGATTCAAGGTTTTTTAGTCCCCAACCTCCCCATTTCTTGGGAAGTGCAATCAGGTCCCAATGAAACCATGCATATATATGACCATCTTGTTTCCCTTTCCATATAAATTTGCAACACAGCTGTTGAATTCTCGACAAGATCCCCTTAGGAATCCAGGCCATGGACATTTAGTAGACCAGAGTGGCTTCCAAAACTGATTTGATTACTACGAGTCGTCCAACTCTAGAAAGATATTTATGATGCCAAATGTTTAAGCTCCTTTTAATCTCATCAACAAGCCAGGTCCAATCAACAATATTGTAATGAAGAGGTTTGAGTTGGAACCCAAGATACTTAAGTCCATCATCAAAAGGTAGAAGTGTAAATGGAAATCTCTAATGTCCATAATGAATCTCATGTGGAGAGCATCCTGCAGATGAGATGGTAGATTTTCAGGCATTACACTCCATTCCAGTGGCTCGACTAAATAATTGTAATAATGATAGAAATGTTGATGAATCACCTATACCCCCATTGAGGAAGATTAATACATCGTCGATAAATAGAAGATGTGTAATCTTGCAGTTGTAGGTGATCTTAATACATTGGAGACGACCAAGTATACGATCTTCATAAATGAGCCGGCTTAGGCCTTCCATGACAAGCAAAAAGAGTAGTGGAGATAGGGGGCAACCCTGTTTAAAGTTGCAATTAGCATCGAAAAAAGGGGAGGCAGAACCATTTATAAGAACATTGTAGGAGACCTTGGTGATGCAACACATGATCTAGTTAATGAAGTCTAGGGCCCAACCCTTTTATATTCATGGAACTTGATCTCATTTGGATAAAGCTCTATCTCTTCCTTCCCGTGTAGAAGAGAATTTCATATTACTTTATTTGCTCACAAAGAGGATTGAGACCAAATTTTTGAAAGGGAACCTTGGTTTAAACTCATGGCACGTATTATACTTAAATTAATGGGATATGAATTTTAACTCAATATATATACCACTGTATGGATCCATATCCCATATCCTTTAATTCCATTTATCAAAAATCAACACCTTGGCTCTGTCTGGAAATAAAATCATAGGTTCACAGTGTGCACATATCCATGAGACAAATATTATTCATATGGTAGAATTTGTGTCAAAAAAGAATGTAGAATAAGATCTATCAGAAACTATCATTCTTAAGTATATGGATTGGGGAAACACACAAACATTAAATTATTAGTAGATTCCCTTCAAATGCATTTGTTAGGAACATGAAATAGGAAAATGGAAGGTGAATGCCTTGGCCTCTAGTGTCTGATAGAAACTTCTCATCTCCAAATTCTCATATCTATTCTAGAGTCCCTATGCCTAACTGCAGTAAGAATATGCAACGGGAAGGTAAGCGTCGTCACTCCTTGTGTTTCATAGTGAACCATAA
This sequence comes from Pinus taeda, assembly GCA_000404065.3. Classification (NCBI taxonomy): domain Eukaryota; kingdom Viridiplantae; phylum Streptophyta; class Pinopsida; order Pinales; family Pinaceae; genus Pinus; species Pinus taeda. The sequence goes on from APFE030914101.1 coordinate 30,097, forward strand.
TCTATGACATGTCATGTCCATTCTAGAAGAGAGCTCCATCGCCCCATCCTAGAAATGTGTTTGTGAATTGATCGCTCTACGATCAAAGTCTAGAAAAATAATCAAATTTGACACTGACTGCCCAACAAGAAAAAAAAAGTACTCCTAGAAAGAGAACATTCACACCTAGTTAAAAGATAACACGAATTTCCAAGTTTAGATTTTGATTCTCTTGGAGGGTTTGTTCAAAGCCCGACCATCAATCTATTTGAACTTGTGAAGGATAGATACCCCTATCTCACTCTCATCTCTTCCAACAAGATTGTCCTTTCTGTAAATGAAGATGCTACTGGAGATGTTATAACTTTGAATATGCAAATTCAATAGTTGAAGGAGGAAGTTAGTCATCTGCATGGTCAGCTCAAAAGAGTGTCGCTCACTCAAGAAGATGACTATGGAAGCATGGCCCTATTGAACTCTCTAGGACCATATGCATGCGATATGAAAGCTTTAACAATCCTACTACCTGCTCATAACAAGGCTCTTCGCAAAAGAGATTTGGAATATGCACTTACAAGAGCCCTGAAAAGAGGGGAATCTTTAGAAACAACAATGAAGGTAATCACTGGTGAAAATGAACAACTAAAAATTTTGGTTAAACAACGCGAGGAAGATGCACTATGTGGAAAGATGATGCTCTGTTTTCGAGAAGACAAAATTAAGATACTAGAGGCAGTTTCTTCTGACAAGATGTTTGTGGAAGCACACCTTTTAGAAGAGAAGAATGTGTTCATGGAGGAGCTACAAATTCTAAGGAACCATCTCGATCATAATTTTGAGGTGACAAGGTTTGAAATGGAAAATATAAGGTTGATTGAACAACTAAGAAGGTACCAAGAATCTTATGATGGTGGAGATCTAGAGCAATGTTGGCTTAGTGGGTCCTGACCCAGGTTCAGAGTTAGTTGTGCCAAAATAAACCCTACACTACTGGCCCTTTCAGCATCAACCCGTGTAGTGCGGACTAAAGTCTCACCCGAAGCAGTATGGGGGGATGTTGGAACCAAGTTTCCGCACCCAGAGATCAGTGTGATGTCCTTTTTATGTCCTAGATTTTCCTTCGCATAGATTTATAAGCCCTTAGGGCATGGTGCTGTAGTTTCCTTCAAATGGCCTCTAGACCTCCACGAAGGTCTACGATCGGCTTCTGCGAACCTTTAACAGATAGGTTATCTAATTACGTGCATTATAGATTAGCCTCATATTGGAATCCACACATATTTACTTAAGTGCTTAATAAACTTAACAAAAAGTATCATAACCTTCGCGTAAATACTTAACATGCATTGCATTCAATTAAAGAGATTCGTACAATAGATTCATGCATCAAGGGATTATTAATTCATAAAGACATTCTTTCATCACGACATATATCGTAACATAAGCAACAGAAGGAAACAGATAAAACATATGAATTTCTCCAACAATCTTCTTTATTGATCTTCAATATAAGGTTACAGACTCAAAACTTCCCTGCGCACTCAGCTGCAGGGGTTCGCGTGCTCAGCTGCGAATACTACTCTAGGCCTCTGCACACTTAGCTGTAGAGCCTTCCCCCCCTAAGACTTACTCCTCTGCGCTAACTCTCTAAGACTCCCTCCGTCATACCCATAGACAAAAGAATAGATCTACCTTAGACTCTCTAAGACACACCTATTTATACAATCCCATGGTCCGCGGACCAAGGGTAGATCTCAAAACCGCCTCAATCTTACATAAACACAGGTAAAAACCCTTTTTGACTACTAACTAACTACACGCTCCACATCCAAAATTCGCGAAGTCTTTACATCTTTTTTTCAAAATTTACAGCAAAACTTGGGTTTTTAATCTAAAACTGATCGAAGGGACCCCATCCCAACAGGCCCCCAACACAAAGATTGTGACTCACCCTCGAGTCACTCAGCTAGTGTGATGATATTACTACAAAGATCCCCCAGCTTTGCCTGCGCAACTACTACCTCAGCAACGCTTTGTGTAGATGCCTGCTTCACTTGTTCGACGAGTTGCTCCATAGCTGGTCCTTCGCCGATCAACTTGATCTTCTGCTGTGTGAGCTAAACATTCATCAGCTTCTCCTGAATGTTGGCTGAGACTTGGTAGGCTTCATCCAACTAAGGACCCAACATCGCCTTAAGCACTGCCTCTTTTTTCTGAGTTGCTTCCACCTGTGCGAGGAGCTGCTTCACCTCCTGTAGCTTGGCAAGGCGCTGCACTGTAGCAATTGAGCGTGTCGTTGCCCTAACCTCGGCATACTACTTTTGGAGCTCGCGGATCTCTGTATTCAATATCTACAGGTTGGGGTCTTCCTATAGGGTCGTCACCAAATCCATCGCCTGTTCAAACAAGGTTGTGCAGTTGACAACTACGACATCAACAATAGCCATCCCTTCCTTAATGGTGGCTCCATGCTGCTCCCTGACCTCGGGTAGAGTCGAAGGAGATTTGAGTTGCAGCTTCGTGATTTTCATGTTGAGTTCAAATTGAACTCTCACTACTTCTATCTTTGCCTTGTGAACACCTGTAGCTAGTTTCCAGATCTTGGCCTCTAATTGTGCGTCCTTAGGTATGTGCAACTCCGACATTGTTCTGCACGCCTTCGCAATCGCGACCGCCAGCTGGGAGCTCTCCGCCCGGATAGTATCCCTTTATTTGAGGGCCTGCGCCTTCTCATCGAACATTTGTTCATTGTTCACTCGATACTCATTGATTAAACTGAGAGTGCGCTGCTCCCGAGCTCTGAGTTCTGCTGTCACTCCTGCATGCAGCGCATGAAGAAATTTGTTGGGGAGCACTACAATATTTAGGCCAATGTTCTTAAGAGTACTAATGATGATCTTGTCATCGGACGATTTTGTGCTCAGGGACCCTTCTGGCAGAGCAATTGTTCTAAGGTTCACTTTCCTTACCAGTTCTGCAGCCTGACTTGTCCTTGGTGCTAGGCTCATTTGCGCGCCGCTCACTTGACCTGCGCCTACCTGTATTCGGCTAGTTTGGATCTGCAGTTCAGGCAGATCCTTCAACTGCAGATCCTTCTGGACATTTCCCAGCGATTGAATGTATTGTTACTCGAATTACTGCAAAAGTTTGGTTGTAGTGTTGCGCACCTTGTCACCGATCTCGTCCAGATGGCCCTCTGTCAGGGTGATGAGATCCATTTGTGCTTTAGGTGACTTCGTCTTCTTGCAGGAACCCTCCTCTTGCTGCTATTCTCTGCTCTTCCTTAGTCGAAATGGGGTGCTCTGCCCCTCATCACTACCACTGCCCTGCGCAGAATGGTCTTCCTCCTCGGTTTCTGGCAAAGGGGATTTGCCGATTTGCTAGGAATCGCGTTGTTCTTGTTCAACCTGTTCTAAGTCGGACGAGGTGTGCCAATCTGCTAGCCAATGCTTGATCACTTCCTGTATGGCATCATCGGTGACTAAATATGGTAAATCGAACCACTTAAGTTGTAGGTCCTTCCGTGCTCGAATGTAGATGCGGTGGAAATCTACCTTGAACTCAGCATACAAAAACAAATTCTCATACAAGGTTGGGGACAACCTTGGACGCTGGTTGATGGTCATGCAGAAGCTTGCTTCCATCAACACCCAAAAAATCTTCGTTTTTGTGACCTGCGCGAGGTACTTTGTGGTCCAGAGGGATGCGAACTGCGTGACCTCCGACAATCCTTCCTTCAATGGAGGAAACTGGTTGTTCTGTGGCAGATCCCATGCGACCAACACAATGGAGAGTAGCAGCCACCCATAGTCGAAGGGCTTGCTCTCATCTTGGACCTTGCGGAAATTTGCAAGAAATTCACTGCATAAATACCGTGACCAGTTAGACTACACACCCTCCGCGCATTGTGCAACTAACGATATCACAGGCACTGGAACCTTGTCTGCGCGGAACTTCCTCATAACCTTTCCGACCAGTATCTGGGTGGCAATATTCACTGCGAGGTCGTTGATGGACGTGATGGAATAGCCATGCGTCTTCTTGACAAGCTCAAACTTCTTTTTCATCTTCTCTGCCAAGTCTCTTTCTCCTGCCTTTCTGCCAAACTCCTTGGTCGGATTCAAACCCTCATGTGGCAGGTGCGTGATCCTGTGGATGAGCATATCCGTGATGGGTATAGGCGCGCCAAGCCATAATCACCCATCTTGCACTAGAGTAAGTAGTTGTCGCACACAAGTGGTGTTAATATTAGTGCGGTGGTAGTGGGGCAACCACAGCAGGCTCAACAACCCGAAGTTCTCCACTCCATGAGTCCATTCAATTGTCTCCAACTCAGTGACACCTGAGCCTTGGTAATGCATGTGCCTCATATAATTTTCTGTCGCAAGGTGAAGGAACCGCTCATGGTCAGCCAGGTCCCAATCCTCCATTTTTAACAAGGGAACCCGCGCAAGGCGTGGTCCTTCAAAAGTTATCTTCTCCGGCAATAGGGGAGTGTGAACAAGGAACTTGTCCGAGTCTGGGTCCTTGGGGACCTTCGTCTTCTCTTTTCACGGTGGGATATATTTAGGCAACTTGGTGATGGGCTCTGCTGCCTCAACGTCTATATCCTTAGTGCCCTGTTCAGCTTCCAAATCCACCACCTTCTCAGGCTGCTTGTCCTTCTTCTGCGTCTGAGCGACAATATGTTTCCTAGGCGACTCGCGTACTGGCACCGACCTCTTCTGCTTGTCTTTCTTTGTCTTCTAGGTTTCTCGCACCGGTGTAGGCTTCGGCCTAGGCGACCTCGGCACCGTAGGAATAGGAGCAAGAGCTTCCATGCTCACTACCTCTGGAACAAATCCTTCAGAAGCAACAGTTCCTCCAGTGCTTGCAGTCTCAGCGGGGCTTGGTCCTAACATGGTATCACGGATGAATTTCCGAGTTAACTCTGGCAAATTATCGAATGTGGGGCTTGCGACCAAATCCTTGAAGAACGCACGATTCATAAGCAACAGACATCACAACTCAAAAATTCTAAGGGTGCAAAGTGTTCTTTGCTGGATCGACACACGTAATTTGTAGGGAATTTTGAATTCAAATTCAACCATTCCCCCAAAATTCATCCATTAATGTTGTTTTGGTGGTAGATCTTCAAATATTTTTGCCTTAAATGCCAGTCGCCCGCTCCACTTAATCGTCTCTTGGCTGTCAAATCATGAACAATGACTCTAATGGTCACTTTCTGGCTATGCTTTGCGGTATCTCCTTTCATAGCACAACTCCCTTCACGCAACTTCTGATACTGTGACGTCTCCCTTTTGCGCACAGCCCCCCTGTCGCATAGTTCCTCAAACGAGGCGGTGTAGTTTATAGTCCCGCGCTCCCTTGCAGCTGCCTGGAGCACTAAGACTGTCCTACCGTCATATAGTCATTGAGCCGGATCTCCTATATATGGCTTCAATCGGATTCCATTCACCCTTCCTGGAAAAGGTTCTCGATTCATCTTCGCGAGCTAAACTGCGCCTCCATCTGTAATTTACTTGATGACATATGGCCCCAGCTAGTGCATCTGAAACTTTCCTGGAAACTTAGCGAACTTACTATCATATAACTAAACCAAATCATTTACCTTGAATGTGCACAACTTGATGTTTCGATCATGCCATGCTTTTTCACGCTCCTTCTGCACTTACTGATGGAATCGAGCTAAGAATCTGCCTTCTTCAAGCTCCATCAGCTACACAAGCCGCTCTTCCAAGGCTTTGCGGTCCGCCATCCCTGTGAAAGTTTCTATCCGTAGACTAGGCATGATATATTCCATAGGAATCACAACTTCTATGCCATAGACCAATCAGAAAGGTGTCTAACCTGTTAGCTTTTTGCAAGTAGTCCTGTATGCCCACAGTACTTCTGGTACGTGCATGTCCTAATGATTCTGTTGCGTGTTGCAAATCTTTGTCAGCGCACTCTCCAAGATCTTATTAAAGGCCTCAACTGTCCCATTAGCCTGCGGATGATACAGTGTGCTCTTCTGATGATAAACTTGGAAATCTTCGGTCAGCGCGCTGATTGTTTCATTGAGGAAGTATGTTCTGCGATAACTCATTAATACTTTTGGGAAGCCAAATCTAATTAACAAGTACTCAACTAAGAACTTTGCTACTGTGGCCCCCATACAACCCTTCACCGGTTGTGCTTCTGCCCATCTGGTCAGATACTCTGTCGCGGTGATGATATAGCATGCACCTGTCTTCTTGCCTGGGGGCTGAATCGGTCCTACAAAGTCAGTTGCCCATTTCTCAAATGGCCGCAATGACACCTGAGGGTGCAATGGCAACTCATCCCTCCGTGATGGTCTGCCCGTTCTATGACATGCATCGCATGCCCTACAATATGATTTAGAATCTTTATGCAACGTAGGCCACCACAACCCCGCGCACAAAACCTTCTGCGTTGTTTCCTTTAGACTTGCATAATGTCCTCCTGCAGCCTCTCCATGAGCTTCAACTATGATGCTACTTTGTTCGAAGTTAGGGACATACTGTCGTAATATCTCATTAGCACCCATCTTATACAAATGTCCGACGATAATCGAAAAATTTGTTGCGCGCACCACTAGTTCCTTCTTTTGCTAACTATTATATCCTTCGAGAACTGTTCTAGTAGTCAAAAAGTTGATAATATCTGCAAAATGATTATCCGCTATGTGCACCGCGAAGAGCTGCACGTTGGGCAACCCTTCTTGCAAATTAGTAGGCTCCTCCCTTGTTTCAATCCGTGACAAGTGGTCAGGTTCTGCATTCAACCTTTTTGGCTTCACAATTACCTCAAAGTCATATTCTTGAAATAACAACAGGCATCTGCATATTTTCCCCCCCAACACAGGCTTATTAACCAGGTATTTCAAGGCGGAATGATCCGTGTACATCTTGAAATGTCCACCCAAAAGATAGTGTCTGAACTTTTGAAGCGCATACACCATAGCCAATCCTTCACGCTCTGTTGTTGAGCCCCGACAACAGAAACATTTGTTGGCTTAGTGGGTCCTGACCCAGGTTCAGAGTTAGTTGTGACAAAGAAAACCCTACACTACTAGCCCTTTCGGCATCAACCCGCGTAGCGCAGACTGAAGTCTCACCCGAAGCAGTATGGGGTGATGCTGGAACCAAGTTTCCGCACCTAGAGATTAGTGTGATGTCCTTTTTATGTCCTATATCTGCCTTCGCGCAGATTTCTAAGCCCTTAGGGCTTGGCACTGTAGTTTCCCTCAAATGGCCTCTAGACCTCTGCGAAGGTCTACGATCGGCTTCTATAAAGCTTTAACGGATAGTTTATCTAATTACGCACATCATAGACTAGCCTCAAATCAGAATCCACATAGATTTGCTTAAGTGCTTAATAAACTTAACATAAAGTAAAATAACCTTCGCGTAAATACTTAACATGCATTGTGTTCAATTAAAGAGATTCATCCAATAGATTTGCACATCAAGAGATTATTAATTCATAAAGACATTCTTTTATCACGACATATATCGTAACATAAACAACATAAGGAAACAGATAAAACATATGAATTTCTCCAACAATCTTCTTTATTGATCTTCAGTATAAGGTTACAGGCTCAAAACTTCCCTACGCACTCAGCTGCAGATACTACTCTAGGCCTTTGCACACTCAGCTGTGGAGCCTTCCACCCCCCCAAGACTTACTCCTCTGCGCTAACTCTCTAAGACTCCCTCCGTCGTACCCATAGACAAAAGCATAGATCTACCTTAGACTCTCTAAGACACACCTATTTATACAATCCCATGGTCCGTGGACCAAGGGTAGATCTCAAAACCGACTCAAGCTTACATAAACGAGGGTAAAAACCCTTTTTGACTCCTAACTGACTACATGCTCCGCATCCACAATTCGCAGGAACTTAACATCGTTTTGTCAAAATTTACAGCAAAACTTGGGTTTTTAACCCAAAACTGACTCAGGGGACCCCATCCCAGCAGGCAAATGTCATAACATATAGTTGTATTACGAGATCAGTTACTCGAAGCTTTGGACTGGAAGCTTATGCATGAGTAGGACCTGAACCATGTGAACTAGAAGGAATCATTAGCAACAAAGGTTTTTTCCATGAGTGAGGAGAATGAATTTCTTCGCAGACAAGTTGATATGTACCGAAGGGAAGCATAAGCTCTTCGTAATAAATTGTGCTTCTTCCTAGAAGCCAAAGAAAATTTGGAAAGGCGTGTTGATGATTTGATGATCCATTTTGATAAGATGAAGCTTCTAGATGTTGATGGAGCAGTATAGCTAAACTTTGCAATGCATGCTCTAGAGTTGAAAGAGGAGACACCATTTAGACATGGTTTATCAACAGAAAGGGAGCTTAAAGATTTAGTTGAAGCAATTAGTACAACTAGTCAACGTGAAGCAAAAGCTTAGGGAACTGCCCGTTTTTTGGCTAGGGCAGTTGATGATTTATGCAAAAAAGTAAAGGAGTCAATTGAAGATAATGAAAGACTTATTATCATGTATGAGAAAGCCATGCAAGAAATGAATGAAATAAGGAAAGCCAAGGAAGATGCACATGAAATGAATGAAAAATCCCAAGAGTTGGTTCATTTTTTTAGGAATCAAGTTGAGGAACTTGAGAAAGAAATTAAAGAAAGGAATCAAAAAATTGTAAGCAAGGTTGACATGTATGGAAAGGATGATTTCCCAAATATCTTGCTAGATGGAACAAGAACTATAAAAGCTAAAGTAGAACATATAGTTCTTCATCTTAGAAAATAGATTGAAGAACTTCTAGTGAAATTGCATGATACATCAGAAGAGAATGAAAAACTGCTTGAGCTATATGAAAAAGCATTGTGAGAAAGAGGCGATGCAAGAAGAATGTGGTGGAATTATAGAGGTTAGAGCATTTGTGGAGAGCATGTGCTAGACATGGAAGATGGAACAAGGGTAAATGGAGTAGGTTGTGAAACCTTAATTCAAAGGCATGAAGAAGAAATTCAAGACATTGTTGAAACTACATTATTGCAGGAACATGCTAGTATCAACAGGGATGGAAAAGTAGAACCGGAGGTGATCCATATGAGAATGGAGGTCGAGGAGTGTTAAATGAAATAAAATGAGATAACTAAAGGGAATGAAAGATTAATTGACATGTATGAGAGGGCAATGCTAGAAAAGGATGACATTAGGAAACTATGGCAAGACACTATACAGAATAAGGCTTCCACTGAATTAAATGCAACTATAAGGGGCATTATAGAATCTCAAGAATTGAGAAACAAGACTGGACAACTAGAAATGGGGATTGTGCCTAAAAATGATTCCAATGAACTAAGGATATAGTTGGAAGATGGTAAAATATATCTGAAATTTGGCATGAAAGATGATGGACATCAAGAGGAGACAAGGGGAATACTAGGAGCATCAAATAATGGGAATATGTCACAAACTGAATTTGTGTTTGCCTCCTCCGATGTTAAGTCAGAGCATCCAGAGCATAAATTAGAACTGTGACAACATGAAATGATTGATGAGATTTGAAATCTTCAAACAGCGCTCAGGAGGATGTCTCAAGAGAATGGAAAATTATTTAAGATGCATGAGAAAGCTATATTTTAGATAAATGTATTAGTATAGTTTTGGCAGAAGGCAACAAATCATAGATTCTCTGAAGCATGCTGAGAATATATATCTTTTGAAAGGAGATGGAAGCCATGACATTGCCAGAAGTCTTCCTATTGTATCTAGGATCCCCCTTTGTTCTTCTGTCACAAAAGAAACTGAAGGTCACAAGGAAATGAAGTAGCAAGGAGAAGAAAAGGACATTCATATTTCTAAAATTCATCATGGTATATTTTTTACCCACAAGGGAGGTGCAGTGGATGTTAAGGAGCAACCCGAATTTGGGAAAAACATGGATGAAAATTTACTCTGATAGAATCTTTACCTTTTTGACAAAAGAGGCGGATGAACTCCAATTGAAAATGATGGAAATGGTTGTGAATATGAGAAACTACTAGTAATGTATGAGGAAATTGAAAATGATAATGATAAGATGAGGAAAATATTATATAAAACTAGTCAAGAACTGGAAAATTCCACACAAGAGAGGACAATTTTCTCCAAGGAGATAGAGGATCTCAAGTCGATGCTAAAGAACCTGATAGACAATAATGAGGATATGGTAAAGGGGAATGAGAAAGTTGTTCAACAAGTGGATGCATTAAACATAAGCAAGGACTCATCAAATAATGTTGATTCTTGTTTTGCAATAAACCAATATGATGAACTCCAGTCATTGACAGTTGAAAATGAGTCAGTCGCATATGTGGGGAACTCAAGGGAAGCAATCATAGTGGCAATTTCTGCAGGCGCATATGTGGGGAACTCAAGCAAAGCAATCATAGTGGTGCAAAAACTATTTGAAGAGATGGATGTCAAGCTTGGAAAAGAAGTTTGAAATTAATCTGGTTTTAATTCAGGGACGGGTTACATATCTTTTCTTTAGTATTGCATTAAATGAGAAACATCTATAGGCTATGCAGTTAGAGCTTGAACATCTATAAATGAGACTTCAAGAATCTGAACACAGTAAATAATATTTAGGCCATCTCTCAAGTGATGAAAGATACAAATGGGTTGAAAATGGTTCTAAACTACCGAGGGACAAAGATCTGATTGTCAATCGAGAGAAAATGCTTCAATAGGAAATAACTTTGGCAACATCCAAGCTGAGTTTTGCATAAGAGAGGATAACAAAGATTACTCGAGTAGTTGACAACTTGGGCTTGATACAGATATCTCACAATGAGATGGATCTTTTTAGAAAGGAATCAGAGTCTCCGAAACAAGAAATTGCTCATAAAAATGGGAGATTGACACAATATAAAAGTGTGCCAATCAAATGCATGCAAAGAAAGTTCAGGTCTCTAACAAATTCAGTACTCTTGTGACACTGTTGTCTGATTTTTCTGCATTTGAAGAGTAATGGAAATCTTGGGAATCAAGGGAAAATGAAAAAGTAGAAACATTTGGTTCTCTTGTGAAGGAAAAGATGGAGGAAATGTCTTTTATACGAGTTGGTAAGAAGGCACTAGAAATTGTGTTAAAGAAAACTATGGAGATTGAGGCAATTGCACAAGATGAGGTATGTGATTTTATAGAGAAGTTTCAACTCGCTGAGCAACAAAGAATTGATGCTGAGAAGACAATGGTAGTTATTCTGTTAGAAAAGCAGGTTGTTTCATCACCAGATTTAGGATCATCTTCAGAACAAGTTTCTACACATTTTGGCAAGGTTTCATCCTTGTTGAAAGGCGAAGAAGAAAGAAATAAACCCTTTTGCCTTGAAAAAAATCCTCAGATCAAGTAAATGAATATTATAAAATCCTCAAATAGTCTATATCCCAAACTTATCTGGCAATCAACTTTATGGATACCTATATGGAAAACTAAAGAGATTCCATTGTGCACTAAATGAATCTATGGTTAGTGGGAAATGCTACTTTGCCTATGCTCATCCGAAAGGTGATTTAGGAAGACAACTCTAGAAAGATATCTCAGGCACATTGGAATGATTGTGAAAAATGCCAACAGTCAGTTACACATAGCTATGGTCACAAAACTAAAGGCACTTTATAGTTTAAGATTATAACAAAGTTTGAAAGGTGTTAATCTACAAGATTTAGGGAGTCAATCACCCAGTTTCAAGGTAGTTGAAGTTTCTTCAGAATGTAATGGAATATACTAAACACCATCTAGAAATCCAATTATTAGTTCATTGTCTTTACATCTCATTCATTTGATGAGACTAAAGTGATATTCAATGAACATAATGTAAAGTAGTAAGTCAATGATTTACTTACTGCAATGTCCTTTTTGAGTTACTCTCTTATCGAGTTATCCTTTTATAAAGGGTAGAGAATGGAATTTTCTAAAATAAAAAATGGAAAAATATATTCAAAATTTGTCAATGCATACTGTTGATGTCATATATGTTATCCTATTAATGATTTCCACTTTGAGGCATGGGTATTTCCTTTTACATAACACCCAACAGAGGCTTTTCCAAGTGAGGCTATGAAGTATAGATCCTATTGTTCACCTAAGAATTCCACCATTGGTGTATGACCTCAAAAAAATAGAGAGGAGAGGTGGTTGTTGGAGGGGTTTTGTAATTCTTCCTACTAGCTTTTGTACTTGTGACAACTGATTAACTGGGAAGAGAAATCAATACTGATAAAGTGTTTTTGTAATTCTTCCTACTTGCTTATGAACTTGTGACAAGTTGTTAATTGGGCAGAGCCATAAATAATAATATCAGTGAGTCCCCCTCCTTATACTCAATTTAATAGTGAAATAGAGATGTTTCCATGAGTTATTGAGATGCATTTCACATAGAAATAGAGCCTAAGCCCCCATGTGTACACTTGAAACTAGAAGGGATACATGGTATCCTGACAACGTACATTATCACCTCACACAATCTCCCTGCACTTTTAGTTAGTGCTTGCTAGCCAGTGAGGGGAATCCCTATGCAATTCATGAGTGAAGAGTGAACTCTAAAGACCACAATACACTGCCAAACTGTAATAAAATCTTGCCATAATTCACTTCGATTTTTTCTCTCCTAGGTCATGATTGCATTCATAAAACCTCTGTGGCAGAGGGAGAGCTGAGGATGGATTATAATCTAGTCATTGGCATACCATGCCTATCCTATTTATTTGTTATTTTGGATCAAAAAATAGACTTGGAATCTGCACTTAACACTAAAGAACAAACCAAATTGCAAATTTACATCTAAATATTTATATCAGCATTGGGAAATGTGTAAATCTGCGGTGAAAACACAAAAATATGCTCCTAAAGGGACAAATCTGCATGCATAAAAGTAATAAAATTGTGTAAATAACAAAATTATGAGTAGTGATCTAAATGCCTTCAAGCTTGTGGGATATAGAGAGTAAAAAATAACTACAGGGGAGTACTTCTTGCTATCAATCAATTCAAAAAATCAAAGTAACACAAAAGACACCATAAACCAACGAGATATAGTTTTTGAATAGATGTTACCCCTTTAATTCCAAAGTAGTAGGTACAAGGTTTGTGTAGGGGATACCAATTTCACATACAAGAGTTCCTGAGGGTGTTCCACCACTTTTGAAGAGCCTTGGGCCCTAGTGTTTAGGGATAAAATCATGTGAACATAATGCAAGCAACCTCTACCTCTATTTAAACTCTCACAATCATTACAATTAAAAAAAGAGTATTAAGTGACTAGAATTCAAGCAAAATCACTAGTCAATAACATATTATCTCTCTTCACTATACTCCTCCCACATTTAACTAAATAGGCACAAGAATATACAAAAATATTGCAGCTGTCAATAAAAGTAGAAAGCGCAATATGCTAAAGATGGCTCCTATCAATAAGGGAGAAAGAGGCCATAAAAGGATCATAAGTCAAAATAAAGCAAGTATAAATCTACACCAAGTCATGCACCCTATTTCTTTGCTAAAAATAGGATACATAAACTACATGAGTCTTGTCGATTTTCTTAAGTGAATTATGATCTTGTAATCTGATAATTACTTCCAATGATTTATTTAATTAAGTTTACTTATGTCACATACATCATTAAACAACTATACATAGAAATCTCAACAGTAATGTAATAATGAAAGTAGGATCATAAAGAGACAACCATGCACACAAGGAGACACAAATTTTTTGCATGGGAAACCCAACCTTGGAAGACAACCCAACAACATTTTTTAGGAGAAATTCCTCATTTCAACAAACCATTTCAACAAAGTATAATATGATATTCATAAGTCAAATTAGGTCAAACATACCACAGATAATCCCACAAGTCAAACTTGGTTAGCACATCAACTTGGTCAAACTTCCCATAACAAATCTTGGTCAACTGCCTCAAAAATGTAGTCAAACTGCCCATTACAAACTCGGTCAAAGACTCAGAAAACTTGGTCAACTGACCTCATAATTTTAGTCAAGCAACGTCAGAATTTTGTTCAAACAGTGGTCAATGATGCTCAAACATCAGAAGACTTCGGTCTACTTATCCTCCTCCTCCTTCGCACAAGTGAACAAAAAACTGGTGTATTTTAGTGATTCGAATTGATATCCAATTGCAGGAGGCTCAGTTTGTATTTATAATGTTCTAGATGTGCTCAAGGGGCACGTCTCCTTGTGTTGGGTCGACATGACCATTTAAACTTAATTATTTAATTTTTTCTCCATCTTTGAATACCGATCGTAGACACCAAAAATCAACAAGTCTCCCAACAAAGCCTTTCCAAGCCTATGCACTTTAATTTTGGGAGAAAATAGAAAGTATAATGAAGCCATTTCCAAAAAAAACTCTTCTCAACCATAAAAAATAAAATAGCTCCTCATACCATGCACTATAAATGAAGGGAAAAATAAGATTTCTAATCAAGGAAACTAAACAAGATAAGCCTCCTTGAGCCATGTGATTTACCACTTGACCAAAACTAGCATGATTGTAACTATTGGAAATCTTGATTAAAATCCACTAATTGGAACTTTTGATAAAAGTACTTCACGTGATAAAGTTGCAATATTGATTTTGTTGTATAATGTATATTTTTCTTGCAAGAATCTAGGGTTTAAAGGTTGCATGTCTTAGAAAATCCATAGGGTTTTGGATAATCAAAATTGAATACCTAGGTTGAATATCTAGGGTTTATAAACCCTAAGTGTGTCAGAATAAGAAAAATCTAGGTTTTAGGGATACAACCTTAGGACTATGATTCTAGGGTTTGTATGGATCTAGGGTTTGGATATAAAACCCTAGCTAATCAGTAAACCATAAGGATTAGGGTTAGGGCTTATGGGTTAATCCCTAGGGTAAATTATTTCTGGAAACCCTAGTTCCATGATGCATACCTATCAAGGCTCAGTAAAACTAATTCCAACCTCCATATCAAGGTTGTGATGGATGAACTTGGGAATCTGCTTCTCTACGTGTTTGACTCCCCAATGAAAGAGTTGGTTGTTGAACTAGATAAGAAGAATCTTGGGTTAATGCCCTATTTGGAATTAGAAGTCTAAAGTTTCCATTGGGCCAGGGAAGAATGATATCAAGATTCTATTGCAAGCCTATGATCATCATGTGTAGGTGGCCAATTGGGTTGCACAAATTCTCTAATTAACTTAGAAGCACTGATGATAGAAAAAGCACAACTAGTGGTTATTTTTGGCTCTCGTATGATGAGAAGAATCAATGTTTTGTGGCACCTAGTTCTACTAAGGTAGGGTGCATAGTAGCATGTGAAAGGACTTATGAAGCAATTGCTCGTTGGCTTGTTTTGAGAAACTATATGAGAATCTAGTGCTCTATCACAAGATAAAGCATACTGACATCAAGTATCACCACTTTCATGACTTGATGTAGAAAGGAGCAGTGAAGCCCCAGTGTATCTCCACTATTGAGTTCTTATAGGATGAGTCCTAGAAGAGATACAGAGCTATGCTACTCTTGCCCAAGAAGTCTAGGCTGATACCTAGAAAGGATGTGAATATCTACTATATTGATGCTATGACACTCTATATGATTACGAGTCTAGGATGAGACCTAGAGATGCCTCAAAATCAATCTTTGCAGATCAAGATACTGGTTGGGAGAAAAAACTAGGCTGAGACCTAGTCTGAAATGTGATTCAAGGAATTCTTATGACGGTGGTCGAGATTTAAGTTTTTGTCACACGATCAAGGTATATGTTGTCATCATATCCCTTTGTCTAGTGTATTCTTATCTTCTGCATATGATGAAAAAGGTCATCTCTTACTGAACATGATCAAGACACTAACAAAGGAGACATTGAAAAAGGTCATCCCTTATTGAGCATGATCGAGACACTAACTTAAAATAATGCAGAAACAATAATACTTTCAAAGATAAATATTCAACATAAGAGGTGAGGATTCTATCTTGCATGTGTCTCCTCGTGGTTGGGTAGATATAACATTTGACAAAAGTGTACAAAAATTCCATATTTGTTTCCCAGTTTGTTCAAAATCTCAGTATCTCTGGGAAAGGAAAATGATCTTTGGAGTTCCATCAGTTCTGTTGGGTTGGATTTTCTTCTATTTATAGACTTGGTCCTTGGTTAATACCTCATATTATAAATAGAGGGACCCATTTCAAACATGTCATTGGATTGTGGTGATTTCTTGGATAGTTTGGCCTCTTTTCTCAATTTATACAACTAATGATTCCATAAGTTAGATGCAATTTCAAAGCTACATACTGCAATTTCTTCCTACTATTGAGTGGATTATGAAAGGAGGTTTCAATATGGTGGAATGGGATAAAGATAGAATTGGCACAAGACGAGACACTAAGGTTCTTCAATATTTATTAGCTTAATATCATGGAATGCAAGGGATGCTTATAGAGAAGGAAGGGAATATTTGATATGGGGTGCCACCCATTCTATTATGCTGGAAAATTTTCTATTATGTAGGAGTTCGAGAAAATTTAGTTAGACATCTATTCTTTCTTGAACAAATTATTTTCGGGGGGGATTACTATCACAATAATAATAAGGAGGAAGTGGGAAGAATTTTTAGGTTTCTCCTTAGATATAGAGTTAAGATGGGTGCACACTTCCTAATGAAGCAACACACATTCAAGGTCAAATTAGGGCAATCTAATTGCTTAAAGAGCTAAATTCTTAATATGCACTTTATTGGCTCTGCACTCAAGCCAAAACTTACAAAAGGTTTAGTTGAAAGAACAATGCAATGCCTTGAAACTTTTTCTCAGGCAACAAGTAATGTTGTGGGTAAGATAGAAGTGCTCACAATTCGTCAAGATGGATTTCCAGATTGACTTCATATGATGTGTCACTAGTTGACTAGTGGAGATGGATGCTATGTAGATTTGGAAGTGAACTCCAAAAAATTTATTGTAGATATCTTCCACTAATTGGAACCTTAACATAGTTAATAGAAGTTTGAAAACATAAGATCTAATTCTACTGTTATTGCCTTCACTCCATCCATGTATGGCTAAAGAAAATTAGATGAATTTTGAAGAGTTTCCATTAGGAAAACATAGAAGGAATGAAAGGGGTTCTTGATTATAAACTTGTAACTGATATTTAAGTTATGTAATAGTCCATATAGTTGAACAAATATAAGAACCATTGGAGGGGAAGGCCCTTGGCAAATTCTAATTTCATGCCATTTTAGTAATGTTGATCATGTGGGCAGTATCAAAGGCCCTTTTAAGACCTGTGATGAAGTAGGAGGAGCTAGAGATTTAAACCTCATAGGTTTAGTTATTCCCAAAAGGATTTGGACGACATGAGTAAAGTATCCAAGTCACATTGGGAATTCAATAGGACAATAAATAACCAATATTTGGTAGAGATATTCATCTAGACATTTCCCTTTACAAGAAAGAATATTGGTATTTGTGGGACAATATGGCCTTTGGTTGAAGCAGAGAGTGGTGAATAAATCATAGCAATTGTTATTGCAAAGAAACAAGCATTTTTTGAGTTATGCAAGATTCTACCTGGATATATTTTCTTCAATATTTATTTGAATGCTCAGGTTTGAATCTAGAAGGATCGGAAATGGTTTTACAATAAACCAAGTCTGAAACTGTCAAGTTTATCTTTTGAGACTTGTTGAGGGACCCCATACTTGTGGGAATGGTTGCATCGCTTTGGTCATCGCACTAGAAATTTAGTTCTATCCTGAGATAAGAATCTTACCAAAAATAGAAGCTCTCTAGATATTGGACAGAAGGTTGACATACCACCACTCTCGGTATATATGAAGAGGGGATGCCTATTTAGCCACTGCTTAGAGTATTTATTGCTACTCTTATGTATAACTTGATGTATCTTTCTTCGCAATAAGGTAATATATGATGCATGCCTTCATAAAGAAAAAATAAAATAAAATAAGGGAATTGCAGACTTCCATAGAGATTAAGAGAATCAAAAGGATTTGTCTAGATCTAGACCACAGACATAAGAATGCTTCCAACAAGTTGACTTCAAGAAAAGTAGATTGATGCAAAACATTAAGTGAAAAGTGCAGCAACAGTTTGCAACTTTTCATCCTAGAGAACTTTAAGCTAAGAACAATCACCTACCTTCCAACATTGTTATCCCTCTTTTAACATCCGCAGGACATCGTGAATGTACCAACACCCATGATAACCTCATTATGTTGTTAGTGTTACATTTACCTTTTGAGGGATCATCTCCTCCAACAACTTCATGCTCACAGTTTTGAAAAACCACAAAACACGTTAGAAGAAATACAACTTACTAGATAAACCAACAACAACAAATATTTGCCATTTGTAGTTATTAAATCATACTTGAATAAAAATCCTATATAGACATATTGTTTAAGAAAATAAAAGCATGAGGAGAACATAAAATATTGACATGTGGTGGCTTAAAGATGGACCCACTATAAATTAAGAGGAATGAGAAGGCCAACTACAACTCTATGAATAAGTTATTTGCAACTTGCAAGATAACCCACAAATAATCTTTGTTGTATAATATGTTTTGTGATTAGTTGTTTTAGTATGACTATAATTTAAACTAGGAGTCTCATAAGATTCATTTCATACAAAAATTATGCAGAAGATATGATAAAAGATTCAATAGTCAATATGTTGGTAAAATATAACAAGATATGATAAAAGATTTGATTTTTTAATTTATTTGATTAAAAGCATCATTGATCTTGAAACTTCCAAAGACAACCCTTGCATCACAGGAAGATACACATTGAGTAGTTTTGAAGTCTCCCTCCAAATATCGTTGGGATTCTCTATCACCTCCTCACGGGATGTAAACATTTATCCAATGCTTTCTAACATCCCGAATTCCAATCCACACTACACATTATATGCACTAGATTTGTTTCTCAGATTGGTATATCTATTTTCTTTGGCACATTTAATGTATCCTTCTAAATGCACTGTGAGCATGTTTTCGCTGTTACTGGTAATAATTCATGGAGCAACACATCATAAAAATCATGGAGGCCAGGTAGATTAATAGGTCTCCAATGCCAAGATGAATCCTAAGGAAACATAAGCTTTATTTGAAGTAATGGAATCTACGTCTACAGATGCAAATGGAGAAAAACCTATCCACATCTCTACATAAAAGGAACATGGCAGGGCTTGGAGTGAGAACAAGGGAACAACAATTTCTTGCATGTTTCTAGGCTTAATTTTGGGTACAAATCTAATCCTTCATGCAAGGAAATGATTTGTTTCCAATTTAAATTTTCAAGCTCTCATATTTGCAAGCGCTCTTTATGATCCAGTGTTTCATGCATGAGAACATCACAATTCCTTTGGCTTTTTGTAAGCTGGCCCCCAATTTGAGGCAGTTGAGCCCGCGTGCTAACAAGGGCCTGATTAGTGAAATTCCCAGGGATTTTGGTAGCTTGAGTGATGAAAGGTGTTCACACTCTTAGAAAAATCTTCATGGGAGCATCCCACCAGATGTGGGAAGGATAAATAGTCTCATGCATTTAATTTTAGAGTTGAGTTATAATTCTTTCAAGGGACAAATCCCTCAGGGAATGGGGTGTTTAAGAAACTTGTTAGGGCTTGATTTAAGCTACAAAAATCTTAGAGGACCCATTCTAGAATCCCTTAGAAATATAAGGACATTGCAGAAGCTAGATTTGAGCTCTAATTCCCTCACAGGTTCCTGCAACTCTTGTGAACTTGAAAAACTTGGAGTTCATAGCTCTCAACAACAATAATATTATAGGTAGATTCCCTCCTTCATTGGGAAGTTTACAAAGCATCCAGTACTTCATAATAGATAAGAATCCAATTTTTTCTCCATTTCCTGTTGAACTTGGAAAGTTCAGAAAGCTCAAGAGCTTAGGCTTGCTGGTTCCGGGTACTCGGGTTTAATACATGTGGCTTATGACAAACTTTTGAATCAAAGATCTTTGAATTTGGAGAACAACAGGTTTTCAAGCATGATTCCTTCCATTATAGGTAATATTCTCACATGTACCACCTTAATTTGAGTGGTAACATGTTGTCAGGGGCACTCCCTTTCTCTTCAGATTTTTTGCATAGGTTAGGTAAGAACAAAGACTTGAAGGGGAACTCAGGTTTGTGCATCAATGCCTCCTAGATTATGCAAAGATCTCAGTACTTGGGTGCGGATGTATGTGGACCTTTGCCCATGAAAGCAAAGGGAAAATCACCCAAGAAATCCATGGCAGCCACGTTGCATGGGGTGCACTGGAGAATCAATATGCACCTTGTAGTAAGTTGGATAGTATGTGCTTTACTATCTTGAAAATATATATCTTTCTCCCATACAAATTCAGTTTTCTTTGAGCTTGGAGATCAAGAAGTTGAAGGCTAAGTGCATAGATTGATAAAGAGCTCTGTTGAGATTAATGTATTGGTTATTGAAATTATTTTCTATGCTTCATTTCTGTACCAAAAGTGTTGAGCATTTAAGAGAATGCTTTACTAACAAATTTCTAGTTTACTTATATTTCAGTGTTTTGAATAAAAATAGTGTAAACAACCTAGGTCATGGAATGTATGAGGCAGTAATCCATTGAGTATAAAATATTATATTATTACATTATGGATATCAGTGGATCAAATTCAAGATCAATGTTGATTGGTAAAGTGGGTTTCCTTTGGGCTGAGTAAGTTGTAGCAAAGAGGGCAATGTGCTATTGAAGGCTGGGAATCATGGGCATAGTAACATCTAATATAATAAATAAAATTATAAACCTTTTCTTGTCACACGGCCTCAAAATTCCAATGGAATGAAAATAAAACCATAATTCGAAGAACAAGGATGCCTTACCAACTTATAACTTATGGAGTAGTTGGTGATGGTTTGCAACGTATGCCAAGGGTATGGGAAGAGTACCCACCTCAGATGTCTCACTAGAAGTATGAATAGATAAGATGGCTTGGACCGTCTGCCAAGGGTATGGGAGGAGTACCCACCTCAGATGTCTCGCCAGAAGTCTGAAGAGATAAATAAGTCCTTGGTATGGAGCTCAACGAGAGCTTACAGGTGAAACACATGGGGTTTGTTGAGAAAAAACTTGCAGGTTTTATAAAGATAATGTTTAAGTGATTTCCACTATCAATGAGTAGCATTATAGCTTGGGTCTCATTTAACATCTAATCTGCAAAGAAACTGGTTTCATTGCCACTTGTAACATAAAAAAGACCACATCTAGAATGTTGAATGTCAAATTGGATTGCAGCTTTTTAATTCCAAGCAATCTGAACAGACATAAACACAAGAAAAAAGTGTGAATCCAAGAATCATGAAAAAGAAACAAAGATGTGGAATCATTAATAGAATAAGGCTCAAAATATAAGTAAAAATCCTATGGCATTGAAACAGAGAAGTTTAAATAAATCCATATGCTATGAAGGAATGTACACATACGTGGACAAAGAGAGAGGCAAATTATGAATTAACAAGAAAAGTTCTAACCATTTCCATGAAGCATCAAAATGAAGTTTCCTCTATCAAACTAATGTCATATAGAAATAAATAAAAAATTAACAATAAAAAATTTGGAGTTTCCTTAGCATATTTTATAGGGATACCAGTTATGGTTTTTGACAAAACATATGGTACCGAAACTTTTCCAAATTCCCACAAATTGGTCAGATGAACATATTGCCATAAATATAACTTCTCTTGTTCATTTTATTTTGTATCACTTAAGGAAGAGAATAGTTGAAATATCAATAATTATCTTAAGTTAAATGCCTAAATTTAATTTCCCAACAAAAAGCACAGTACAATTATGTACTCATTGTTTCAAAGAAATATACCCTACAACAAAAAATCCAGAAACCCTTAAAAATAAATTTTAATATATGGGTTTTCACAATATTAGAAAATTATTAGGACACATTTTCCAAGATTGCACTTTTCCAAACAACTATGCAAAACAAATTGGTCAAAAGTTCCATGGTCTCCTTGAGAGGCCCATCCATTAGAGAGTTGCAATGTTTGATGACCCAACTTTCTGTCAGAAAAAGGGAGATGATTTTGGTTTTTTCTTTTATTGCCATATTTTATTTGCTCTGCAAGATATAATGTCCCATTCCAAGGATATGAAAACATTTCTATAAAATGTGTTGCCAATAGTTTTTGTATGAACTAGCAACTTAATTAGTATCAAGTGCCTTTTCTTTCAAGAGTATATTATGACCACAAATTGCCGTCAAAACTACTCTTCTAGCCTTCGTGAGAAGGGGAAGTGTAGGTTGTAATAATGTATTGAGATACCATCATGATTGGTGTTTCCTTCAAATTTAAGAATCTGTTTTTATAATAAGGAGCAGAAAACAATACATTTCCAAGGATGCGGAATAATGCTATAAAATGATTTTCCAATTGTTTTTAGATGAACTAGCAACTCAGATTGGTACCCTTCTCTTTGGGGAGTATATTGTGACCACACATTACAGTTAAAACTACCCTTATAGCCTTCGTGGGAAGGGGAAGTGTAAGTTGTAACAACATATAAAGATCCCATCATGATTGTATGTTTCCTCCTAATTTAAGGTTCAATTTTCTTGCATAAGAGCAGAAAGTAAAGGAAAATGTTGAGAGCCATGTTTGGGAAAAGTTCAAAAATATTATAGTAGACATAAATAAATACCTTAATATGGTTCCATTCTAGAAAGGACCAACAAATGATATGATAATATTGATTGGAGACTACCTAGGGCTGAAAAGGCTAGGGTAGAAACTCTTGTAGGAGGCATGATGCCTCCCCTTGAAACTCTCCTAACATCCAAAGGTTAATAAAAATCTGTAGAGTAGAAAGGAAACAAATAATGCTCCCGTGGCCCCCTATCCTAAAATGTAGGAAACAGGAACTGGACAGGGTTGAGTAAACTCACAAATGGTGTACTAGTATGCAATCATTATTTTCAAGGAAATACTACTAATATATACAAGTCACACACAACCAATTCATTATAAAGAAGCATATCAATAGCTTAATGTTCACATTCCAAGTCTATTCTCAGTTTATGTTTCCCTCCATATGTTTGAAAATATTTATGGTTCAAATATCTTGCTTTCTGGCATAATTCAATTGTTGGAAGTGGAAACGAGCATAGGCTTACATTAAAATACTATAGAAAAATCACCTTATCATAGGTGGCAGATAAAATTATGAGAATACTTTGGATTTGGCATAAGAAGTGATTCTCAGATAGAGTTGGACCTTAAGTGTAGAGGTTATGCTATCTAGGAAAAATATATAGAAAATATCAAGTCTAGCCCTATTTGATTAAAAGATAAAGATGGAACTTCGGTTTTGTCTCTAAATCCCCATTATAGATTACACATTAAATAAAACCTATAATTACTTGCTGCTAAGGGAGTCTTGGATCCTCAAAAAGTGGTGGTGTTCCAAGGTCTAGAGATTCAACTGTCTCCAAAACCCCATTTTTTCATGTGGTTACTCTTGAGTCCTAAATAATGAGGTACTAGTTTCGGACATCCTGGAAAAGATAAATACTCATGGTCTTGGGTAGTGTAGTCTTTGCAAAGAAAATGGTGAATCTAACTTTCATATCATCATGGCATTTCCTTTCTCTCAATAGGTGTGGAAACAGATGGATGGAATCACATGATTGATTTATGTTTGTCCAAGAGATTCAATTGAAGAAGGCCTCAAAAAATGGCACAAGAATGAAAATACAAAGGGTTTCTAAGCTTTTCCTTTTGATTGTGCCATGGAGCATTTGGTTTGCAAGAAATGTTTTGATTTTAGATGACAGGGTAATCCCCCTTGTATGCTCATTTATACAAGCATGGAATTTCAAGTTTTCATAATCTTTGCTGGTTTTAGGAGGAGTTATCCATGGATGTGTTTATGGTTTTAGGTATGTTAGTTCCATTATGGACATTATCAACTTGATGATTCTTTTATCATCCTCCTTGTCTGCTTCACCTAGCAGATTGCAACACTTGTTTTGGGAAATGCATTGTTCCTCTGCATGATGTATTTGCTCCAAACTAGTAGAAAACCCTTGACCATTGCTCACGAAATCACTAGCATTCAAGTAGTCCATGAGATCACTTTCATCAACAATCTTATTTTGATCAGTAAGAGGAACTTACCTTCTATCATTATCGAGGGATTGCCCTGCTCTCTTCAACCTTTTCAGCTTTCTCTGTGGTATTGGAGAAGCCTCTTCAAAAATAAGGAGATATTCATCGTTAATACTCAAGTGGGTGACTCAACTTTGGCTCATTTCCACTTCCATGCTAAACCTTTCAGTTATAAAGGGACCTACACTTCACAAACACCATTCAATTTATCCAATCATTATTCCCCTTAAACTTCACACATGTCTTTACTTCTTATAAAAAGCGCAAATCAAACCTTTTGTAGAGGTAGATATATCAAAACCTAAACATTGATAGATCAAAGCCAAAGTTGGCACAATGAAAATACATTCAAAATTTTAACAAACTTCTCTTTAGCCTCACACAAATCTACTTCAACTCAAGAGTGCAAAACAAAGCCCTCATGGAGACATTGATGTAGAAGCAATATTTTTCAGAAACCCATGAAATAAGCATGGCCAAGCCCTCTTTTTTGATAGTGCACGTGGTAACTCATTACTACAAATAATAAATAAATGAAAACAACCAAAGACAGTTAAGCACGTTATATGAAATTGTAGGGTTGCCAAAGGTTTTGCAGAATTGGTTGATGCTGAGTATAGGACTCATTCTGTTATTGTTCTTTATAGAAAAGGGGCCCCATTTTAGGATAGATGGTTGTCCCAACAAGAAGGAAATAGTGTGTTAGATCATGATCAAAATAATATGTATCTCCTTATGCAAGAGATGTTGTGAAGCAACCTTTTATAATCTAACTACTCCATTCATTTTTTAGATCTTGTAATTTTTAGATCAGAGTTGGTTATGCAAATCTCAGGCAAGATGTACATTTTCAGGAAAGATGTATATCCTTGTTATATTCAAGACAAAGCATACTAGAAAATTGGCCATCACGACAATTTTAATTGAAAATATATATTGGAGAAGATAATAGAAATCCACTAGGAAATGGACAATTAAGATATCATGTAGAAAAAAATAAATTCAGATCTACGGTTACAAGAACATCTGGAGAAAATGTCAAGCTTTGAAGAGGATAATTGTAGAAATTTTGAATAATATAACACTTGTTCACAGAGATTATCCTGATTATACACTATTTTCGGAATGCATGCATAATACATGACCTCCTCTACCTTTGATCATCAATTTGCGGAATTAAAAAAAACAATCGCATGCGCACATTGAAACATCAATCACACATATCAACACAGTATGTAATGGGGAAAGCATACAGCTGAAAACCCCCAACTATATATATATTATAATGATAGAGAAAATGTAACAATACATAGTACAATACTCCTCACAAGTACTCAATACTATCTCCACATGCTACACACAAACTAGCTTAGATCTGAACAAGTCACGGGTTCAAATCTCCTCCACTGTTTTGCCTGCCTCTACTACGCAATCCAAGTTGAGAATAGATCAGATCCAAGTTCGAATTCCCTTGGCTTGTATTGCGCAATCTTCATTGGCAATCTCAATCAATGATTGTGCAAATCTCATGCACAACTATAGTCACAACTGATAGTAGTCTCACCCTTTCACCCACCTCTAACACTTGTCTCCACTGAACTGTCCATGCACTGAGTTAACTGATGTATTCTTT
>APFE030914101.1:59667-79212 GCA_000404065.3 Pinus taeda
GACCAATCATCCATAAATAGCATCCTGCAACTCATAGACCATGATCCATATGTCTAAAAATAGACATAGTCTAAAAATAGACATAGTCTAAAAATAGACTTTGCGCAAAAAATAGCCTACGGGCCCACTTAGTGAAGGTGACTTCTTTTCACTAAGCTCCATCATCTTGTTGCATTTTCAACAATAATGAACATAAGAAAAGCAAGACCCATTTGATATTATTTCCATTGTAGGCCATAGAAGAAGGTATATGCTAGTAACACTAGTATGAATCCATATGTAATATGTTTAACCAAGACATTATTAAAGACAAGCAACATATACCAGTTAACGGTCTTGTTTGCAGTAACACTCAGATCAAATTTGAGTCAGATAATACTAACAATCTACTAATTATTTGCAGCACCAGATGAAGCAATATGATGATAAATTCTTATTCCAGCTCCTAGTGATCTCCATTGTATTTGAATGTCTCCACAATTACTCGCTGCAGGGTTGTTCCTCCTTTTTTAGGTTCATGGTGAGGAATACTACGCAAAGGATGGGATGATTGACTTCTGAAAATGTAGACCTCGATTCATCTAAATCACTTTATTTCCAAAGGATTGAACTTGCCTTGATACCAGCGAATTCGACTGCTCACTACTTACTTGTGAATTTGTACAAATTTACTCTCTTTCTTTTTTATGCCATTAGCTTGTTTAATGTTCAATCCGGATTGTGAGAATCTACATATTGTTGGGTTGTGGAACTGGACTATAAAGTGTGACCCAACCTGCAGTCCCATTTTCTTTTCTCCTATATTTGTACCTTGTTCCTATGTAATTTTATCATGTCTATTTTTCAACACTTATGTTGACCTTTCTCTTCAAAAATTAGGAAAGTCAAGGCTAAGGGAAAGAAAGAGTTTCCTACATTTTTAGCCCATGGAGCAGTTATTGCCAGGGGACTTATAATAACAAAAAATGTCATCCTCACCAACAATGTGGTCAGTAGGTTCATGCTAACATCAAGGGAACTTTTGCAAAGGATCATATAAGCAATACTGCTCCTAGAGTGTGGTTTGAATATTATGGAGCAACAATACATGAATTGTCTTTGGCTAGGGATCGACTACACACACTTTTGAAAGTACTGGAACAAATTCAACCCTTACACCAATTCAACTCCTTTTTCCAAGATAAGAATAATTGAACATTGAAGGAAAATATGATTTGAGAGTAAAGGAAATCAACAATATAAATTATGGGGGAAAAAAGGGTATATAGGTACATTATCTTATCTCTGAGATATGTCAAATTCGTGAAAGTAATCCAGAAGTTGTATCTGGTACCTGAAGAATTTTGAAACTGTGTAGATCCTGGTGGTAAGAATTAGTTCATTTACATTGCATTGAATAATGTTGGAGTGCATCCATAGTACTCAAAGATATAAAGAATTCAAAGATTATTTTATCAATGAAGTGGGCATGCAAAACAAGGTACACTGCCCTAACACCTTTGCTACAACGAAAAGAGTCAAGTTATTGAAGAAAAAAGGATGTTATTCTTGGATCTCGAACTGGCCAATTTTTCTCACTCCCACTTCTCTCCTTTTCCATTGTGTTACAAGAGAAAACCCATGTAGCAAGTGAACTAATCCATGAATACTTGTCTTATTTTTTTGAACAAAAAATTCTTATAGAAACACACAACAGGCTACATACCATAGGTACAAACAACCACATATGGTCTCTAATTGTCAAGCCCTAACTCAAGCTACCATTGGATTTCTTGTTCTATAAATTACTATATGTTGCTCCAATTGTTCCTTCTAGTCTTGGATTTTGCTAGGATCAAGAAGCCTCTAATACATTGTTGCAATGATAAAATGTCAATTCCACTTAAGAGAATAACATTCAGGTTGATGTGCTAGTATACATAGTGCCCTATTTCAACTGGATCTAAGTTTATAATCATCTTCCTAACTGCCTTTATAGCCTTTATGGTGCTTCCCATGACTATTGAACTTAAATTTGAAAGAGTGGGAAGTATTGGAAACGTAACAATCTACAATATAAATTGATAAGAATTTGTTGGAGGCCAATAAATTAATGTTTTATTGTCATCTCATAGAAACTCCTTCCTGAGATCTAGAACTATCTCCATTTTCATTTTACCGTGAACATGAATTTACATTGTAATTCCCTAAATAGATCAACAATAGTTCTAATGAAGACCAATGATTAATGTTTGATTGTAAGCTCGTAGAAACTCTTATCTGAAATATCAAACTGTCTCCATTTGAATTTTACTATAAATATGGGTCTACATTATAAATCTCACTTACCAACTTATAGTGTATCAACTAAAACTGAACCACAGAAACCCCATAGTATTATAGCTTAGCAGGGTTATAGCAAAAACCCTAGACAAGAAACCTTGGACAAAACAAATAGGAGAGCTCGGGCAAGGATGAAGCCAGATACTTCAATCTCAAATGATTATTTTCAGTAATAGATGATTTGAAACAATGTATTAAATAGCAAAAATAACAAATCAAACAGATTTATGCCCATCATCTATACCATTACAGTACAAAAATATCAAAGACATAATTGAAAGAAAGCTCCATACCTTTACAAGCTATTCGTGGACTCTACGTCTGTAGAGATGAATGAGAATCATATGGGAGTGTTGAACAACGAGAAGGGTGGGATGTAGCGATCCATAAATGGAATTTGAGGACTAAAATATTTGAATGTGTTGTAGGGTCAAGTAGTAGCATCCCAAGCTGACTGATGCCATGGGCATCCAAAGATGCCTCTAGGTACCCCATATTGCTAGATGAAAAAAAAAATTAAGGTGAAACAAATTGTGGTGCCAAAATTTTGGTGAAAGATGCAAAGAATTT
The DNA here is from genome assembly GCA_000404065.3 of Pinus taeda. Taxonomy (NCBI): domain Eukaryota; kingdom Viridiplantae; phylum Streptophyta; class Pinopsida; order Pinales; family Pinaceae; genus Pinus; species Pinus taeda. The sequence goes on from APFE030914101.1 coordinate 62,560, forward strand.
ACCATAACATTGTGGCGCCAAAATTTTGTCGAAAGACTATGATTTGCTTTAAATGTAGAGATTTTACCATAACATGGGGCGACTTTCATTTGGTTCAAATGTAGAGATTTACCATAACATGGGCCAAGCGATATGTAGTTAGTGGTCTTATGCAATTATATTTTTGTGTCAAAGAGTGTAACCTTCTTAAAGTTCTAGTTGTTTATGTGGCCACTATTTCACATATATTCAGACAAATTAAAAGACTCAAAATTAAAATTATGTGAAGTTTTTTTCTTGTTTCTAAAGGTTTGACAATTACTATTTTTTTGAACTAAGCTTCCACCTATCATAATGAGGCCAATTGCCCAGATTTAACATTATGAGAGGTTTTGACCAATGGAGGAATTTCTATTGGGTTCTTTATCTTTACTGATATTTGCACAACATTACCACATTTTGGACACTAGGAATAAATCTCAAGACCTTTACCAATGGACATGAAAAGGAGCTTAGCTAAGAATATGAGAACCATTATTATTCTTTGCATAATAAGAATTAGTATGAGGGAAGTAGAAAAGCACCTTTACTCCTAAAATGAAGCTTTCGATGATCAAGGACCATGAATTCGGCATTGAGAAACCACATAGATCCTCTCTAAATAATATCAAGGATATATGGGATATCAATTCCATAAGGATTTTTTTCACACCATGTATAGGAGTCAAGGAATGTACCATGGGTAAGGGGGGTAAACAAGGGCATTAGGCTTTACAAGAAGGTTTTTAGTCTCAAGGGCTATGATCTAGATGTAAAAACCACATAGATCTTTTTTAATGAATCTTTGGACTTAAGCCGAGATATGGGCACATTAAGAGGTATTTCTCACCACATATGGGAGTTAGTGTCTATGCTATGGTTAGGAGAGTAAATCAAGGGCCTCAATCCCTAAATTAATCTTTCTCATTCCTAATTGCCATGAACAAGACCTCTAGCTAGGAATATGGGCATTTAGTATGTTTTGCATAATAAATATGGGTCTCATGGCCTGGAGTTAAGTCCTAAATAATCAATAGCCATTAAAAAGGCTTCAAACCACCACATTAATTATATTCTCTAAGAGATATTCTTTGGCTTCTATGATGGATGTGTCTACCATTCAAAGGTCTTAAACACCATGATTGGGTCTTGGCGCCTTATCATGAACCTTATGAAATTAGGAGGCTTTAAAATCACATATGATGCTTACAAGTGTAGGTTTGGTCAAAATAGCAACATAAGGGGCTTAGGCCTTATTTGAATAGTTGATGATTAAGCTTTGTGAAGTAGCTCTCAAATAACCACACATGAAATCTATAGAGGATCTTAGGCATCTATGGGGGATCTTTAGTGTCATTAGTATGTTTTACATAGTAAGAATGGGTCTTAGGCTTGTACCATCTCAAATGGATGAAAACAATGGCCTCAAGCCCAAAATGAAACTTCTTTGGCTTGCATTGCATGAAAAAAGACTATAAAGAACAATATAAATCCTCTTTGAGGGCTTTTAGGCCTCCATTTAGGATAAAGGTTCCATTATGAGGTTTTCCACATCAAATATGGGGGTTAGGGCTTATATCTTGGCCAAGGAATGAAAAAATGCCTTAGGCCTAAAATAAGTCTTTCTCGTGTTTAATGTCCATGAACAAGATATTAGAATGGGAATATGGGCACAATAGTATTCTTTGCATAATAAGAATGGGTTTTATGACCTCTACGATGGATAGGGAAGGAAAACAAGATCCTTAGTCCCTAAACAAAACTTCTCTAATTCAATGGACATGAATAAGGCCTCAAACCACCACGCATATCCTATCTAAGATATATCTGGCCTTCATGAACATTATGGGTGTTATTTGAACGTTTTGTGTCCCATAGTTGGGTCTTAGGGCCTATAATTTTGGCCTCAATATCATTAGGAGGTTTTCTGCACCATGTATGGCACTTGGGGCCTTAAGCATGGTCAAGGAAGGATCATAAGGTGCTTGGGTCATATTTTAATCTCCCCATGATCAATCTTCTTGAACAGGTATTTGAATTACCACATGGGACATATCTATGGGATATTTGGCTGCTATGGGGGGATATTTGTCACCATTGGTATGGTTTACATGATAAGGATGGGCCTTGGGGAATGTACTATCTCGAGGGGAAGAGAAAAGAGGGCCTTAGGCCCTAAATAAAGCTTCTAGAGTTCAAGGAACATGAATTAACCCTCAAACAACCACATAAATACTCTCTAAGGGAAATTTTGATTTCAACTTGGATATAGGAGTCGTGGCATGTTATTCTACATAAAGAGCCACAATAATTTTTAGTATGTATGATTTTCTAATAATGGTGTGTGAACATTCTAAGAATGTCAATGCATTATTAGAATTTGTGCATATTTTTGTAATGCATGTATCTTTAGAATTATTTATAGAATAATATGGCTTTAGAGTAATCTAGATTTATATTAATTGGCCAAGTTTAAATCAACATAATTTGAATTCAAATTAATAAGATCATTGCCTCTATGAATCTAGTGTAATAATCAACCATGGTATGTAACAACACCACAAAAAACCCCATAACAAATACTATGTCATCTCTCTAAGATGCGAGGAACAAATTCCTATTAACCCTTAAAACCCTTTTATATCAGTTTAAAATTCTCGTTCTTGTCCCTCCTTCCAAAGGGAGCATAAAATTATTATATATTGTAAACACATTCTATATATTGTATAAAATTGTTATAATTTTAGCATTATAGATGGATTCATAAACCCCTTTAAGGGGGTTGTTGAATCCATATACCTAAATTTTAACATTACAGACGGATTTAAGATTAAAGGTGTCTCTAAATTTTAACACTATAAATGGATATAGACACCCCTTTGTCTCCAATTTTTAACACTTATGAATCCATTTGTAGTCTTAAAATTTAGTGAAATGTAACACTTCAGTATCAAAAATGCAATTTTCCATTTCCAAAACGACACAACTAAAAACGACTAACACAAATGACTAATTCATATACTTTTTGTACTTGTTAGTTGGTCATGTTTTTATTCTTGGACTATAATAGTCATTTATGTTAATCATTTTTAATTTTTTCACTTATTATCTAGCCATATATTTTAGTCCTAGACTAGATTAGTCATTTAAGTTAGTCATTTTTAGTTGGGTCACTTATTATCTAGTCATATATTTTATCCCTAGACTAAATTAGTCATTTAAGTTAGTTGTTTTTAGTTGGGTCACTTAAAATTGCTCAAATTTTGTAGCAATTCACTTGAAATAATTGTGGTGACTAACTTATTTAGTCATGTAGTCACTAATCTTTCATTTTGTACTAGTTTAATAGCTCACAATGTGAACTTTAACTAAAAATAAAATTCCTTGATCATGAAACTCATGATTCAAGCATTACAAAAATAATTTTATTTTCTTCTTTACATCAATTACATAAAATCACAATTACACATGTCATTATGAAGACCGAACCTAGTTACACTTTTCAACAAGGGCATCATAAGGAAGAACTAGGTAAAAATGCATGGAAATGAATGAATAAGAGTGCGTGCCAAGGAGTGTCAACAAATTATAGGTGTCCTAAGGACGAAGTGTGCGAGGAGAAGTTCATAATAGGACTTGTAGGAGGCAAGCCTATTGTTGCGATAAGGGGTTAGACAAAGCAGTTTCAAACAAACGGAGACTTTGGGTTGGGCACAACATTATTTTTCCAATGCCTTGGTTGGGTTCCCAAGCCACCAAAAAAGTAATGTTATCTATGAGGGCATGACAGCTATGGAGTGCCAAGATGTGCTAGGGAATGCTAGGAAGTACTAAGACATGCTAGATAATTCCAAGGCATGTGAGGCTTGCCAAGACATGCCAAGTGTTAAGGCCTTCCAAGATGTACTAACATGTGCTAGACAATTCCAAGGCATGTTAGGCATGCCAAGACATGCCAAGTGCTAAGGCATGCCAAGATGTGCCAAGTGCCAAGGTGTGGGGTGAAAACATGCTAGGGAATGTTAGGGCCAGGTGTCAAGGAAACATAAGGGAGAAATAGTTTCAAATTTATGGAAATGAAGTGTTAATGAGTTCCAGGTCTGCTAAGGAGGGAGTGACAAGATATTCTAGATAGTTCCTAGGCATGCTAGAGTGATAGGGAAGCATACCAAGGTGTACCAAGTGCCAAGGTGTGCCAATGAATGTTGAGTGTTAGGGAGTGCTAAGGAAACACAAGGGAGAACTAGGTCAAAATGAATGGAAATGAATGAATAAGAGTGTGTGACAGGTAGTGTTATGGAGTGCCAGGGAAACACAAGGACACACTAGTTTCAAATGCATGAAAATGAATGAATAAGAGTTTGTGGCAAGGAGTTTCAGGGAGTTCTAAGTCTGATAAGAAGGGAGTGACTATTAATTTCTAGCAGCATCGTATGTGCTCTAAGAATCAAAATTTGTAGGGAGGCTAGGACACATGTATTCCACATTACCCAAAAAATGTTTTGGGAAATTCAACCTAGAAACAATTTTATTAAAATAATTAATTATTTTTAATGGGTGCCTAAGTCTAACTTTAGGAAATTAAAATAATTAAAGGGTATTAATCAAACTGTGGGTGAAACTTATAGAATAATACGAGGATCAAGTCAATATGATCTCAGCCATTGATTAGAAGTTAATCTAGGCCGTTGATTACTCAACTAGAAGATTATAATAGAAGGCTTGATGGGAATTTCGAAAAGACATTGAAGAAAGATTAAGAGATCGAATTTTTCAGAGAGGGAAGCACAACAACTGCTAGAGAAGAGACCGAAGTGACTTCTTGCAGTGAGGGGCAGAGATAGTTTATGGAGGAAGGTTTTCTGATCTAGGGATACATCGGAGAGGATGTTGATCTAAAGATGATCTAAGGTTGTCATTGATGTCAAGCCAAGCAGCACCAAGGGCTATCTTGATCTTTCAAGGGAATTTTGACTTGACAAGTTACTCTATTTTGAGTCAAGGATCTTTTAGATAGATTCTACTCGTCGAGATGTTCCCGTTGATATATGGCACGCCAAGTAATTCTTCACAGTTTGAGAGATATTCATGTTTGTAGTTAGTAACACCAGTGGGCTAAAACCCTATGGGGTTGTGGCATGGCACTCATAATTGGTTTTGGTCATTGAATAGTCAATAATTAATAATTTTTAAGCTCCTGAAATCCCTCCAACATTCTCTATAGAAGCCCCTCTCAACTCTATAAAAAGAAATCTTATATATCCTCCAAATGCAGTGATCGTGGAATTTTCGCTATAACTTCATTTATACGAAGTCTTAGATTCTGAAATTAAAACCCATTGATTCGAAATCCTGATGAATGTTGTGACCGAATTTTAGATCTTGGTTCGCTATATGTCCAGAGATATGATCTGTGGAAGTTAGGGTTTTTGCAGGCTGCTGAATTTCATCTCAAAGAAGTGACATTGGGAAAACCGTCATAACTCTCTCTGAGAAGAGGATTGGAATTCTGTAAAAAGTGGCAGATAGTGCACGAACTGTAGTTTTTTTGTATCAATTTCAAAGATGAAGGAGGAAACAGTGACACGTGGCACGTCGTACAAGTTCGCTCTACTGAACTAGTCCATAATTAGGTCATTGTGAGAGATTAGGCATAACTTTTTCTTGAAGAGTCCAAATCGGGTCAGCCCTGTGGCATTGGAAAGAGACCCAGAGGGATTCTACAAGACTGAAGATCACATGTTGGGGATCTTAAATCATAGAGATACATCAGATTAAATATTGTGATCCTAGAAGGCAAGAAAAACTAGATCAAGTGTTGTCATGGGGTGCAAAGGACTAGACTTTCTAGGGCAGAAAAGAGCAAGGTGCAACAAAATGATGTAGCATAGGTAAGCTACAAGTAAGTATCTTATATATATGCATGCTCATCTTTTAATTGCATTAGGTTCTTTGTATTCTAATTTGTTGTTTTTTTTAGCACTGACATATGCTCTGCAAGATGAGGTAAGTTTTGCTATTATCATGTCATGGGTATTTCCTTAAAGACTTTTTGCTGGTATTATATATTCATCAAGAGAAGATTCAATGCATAATCTAATGTTCTAAAGAATGAAAAAGGGTAGCATGACATGAGTAGCAATAAAGGTGCATAACAACATTAAGAAACTCACCACATGAAGTCTTCAAGTGGGAAACACTGCATACAGACATTGTAAAAGTATCATTGTACAAAGTCATTGCAAAAGCATATTTGTAAAATTTGTACAAGTCTCTATTTTCCAAGAGTTGAAGAGGTAGTGTCAGGAGGTCTAGGATCATCATTAGGTGATTGTGTCATAGTTGGGGTTATGGTCTAGTGTGACGTATTCTTCTACATCATTCTATATCAATGTAAAGCAGACCATTTTACCTAGTACGAGAGTCCATTCTTATTTTATTCTTCTATAGGGTGGTAGGGTGGTGTTAAGTTGATGCATGAAGTCACCAACAGGTTCAATCTTGTGAAAAATTCAGGGTGGTAGGGTGGTGCTAAGTTGATGCATGAAGTCACCAACAGGTTCAATCTTGTGAAAACTTCAGGGTGGTAGGGTGGTGCTAGGGTGAGTTGTAGCTCATTGGGTGTTGGGGCATCCGTTCAGTTGACTACTAAAGAATCTAGGGCGTTGGAGCATCCATATAGTAGGATCCAAAGAAGAATTATTTTCTAGATTTGAGGAAGTTGGAGCTTTCTTTTCAATTGGAGTTGAAGGTTAATGAATTATTAGAAAAGTGTTTGATGGTTTTTGACCCGGAGGGGGTTTTCCACCTAAAATATTTGTGCCTCGTGTGTTCTTTTATTTACTGTTATTACTGCATAAACGTTAATAATAATTGAAGATTAACTAATGCTCTGAAAATATTTAAAAGTTCTAATTGCCAAGGAATACTGATTCACCCCCCCGCCCTCTCAGTATTTTCCAACAATTGGTATCAGAGCTTGGTTCATTCAGTAACAACTTAACCACTGGAAGTCAGTTTTCAGAGCATAGAGATGGGAAAGTCAAAGAAGTGGATTACAAGGATTTCAAAGGAAGGTACAGGTACAACAAAATCTCAAGAAAGTGAGTATTGTGTACCAACCCGTGATTTTGATGCAGATAATTACTGGATATGGGAATTGAGGATGGAAGTATCTTTGCAGACACATGGAGTATGGGAATCAATTGTTTCTGGAGACACATTTACTGACAAATCTAAAAGGTACAATTCAAAGGCCATGAATGTAATTTTGAATGTTTTTCCAAATTATGTGAAAACAAAAGTTGGTCAATGTTCAACTGCTAAATCTCTTTGGGAAAAGCTTCATAATCTCTATTCAACAAAGAAATCAGGTCAAGATGTTATTGAAAATTTGGATCCTTTTGAGTATGATGAAGAAGGGTTGACCATAGAAGAATTTTCTGAGGAGGAAATCAAGCTTATAAAAGAGCTCAAAGATGAGAAGATATGTTCCAATACTCTTGAAGAACAAGTTAAAGGTCTCAAAATTGAAGTTGAAGAACACAAATGTATTGAAGAGTCACTTCAAAAGAAGTTGGAAGAAATCAATAATATAGCAACACGAGACCTCAAGAGAGAAGTCCAACAGAAGCAACAAGAACTTGACACAACATTTGCAGAGATTAGTAGGATCACACAACATATGTGAGAAGTAGAAATCGAAAGGAAGGAATCCGATCAAAGATACATATCCGTTGTTGACCAAAAGAAAAAGGAATTAGAAACATGTTCAATAGAAATAAGCATGGTCAAGACTGAAAATGAGAAGCAGAAGGAACAGATACAAGTTCTCAACAGAGAAGTAGAGAAGACCACTCTTCTCAAGCTACAGGTTGAGGAGGCAGAAAAAAGAAGGAAGATATTGAAAAGATGGTTTCAATAAGATTTTACTCAAAAGAAAGAAGAACTTGATGCAACTCGTGATGAGATCAACAGACTCAAGGGATCACAAAAAGAATACTTACAAGATAAGACAGATGAAGAAGTGAAAATGAAGACAATTAAAGATGGTAAAGCTCCAGTTGATGAAGGTACAAGCTCCACAGCTTCACAGGATGATTCTAAGAAGGAAGTTGATCAAAGTGAAAAGCAAAAGAAGAATGTTGCAACTTCAAAGAACAAGACTAAGGCAATCAAGAATAAGGGACCACAAGAAACTACAATACCACCTCCAAAGAAGAATGAAAAATATTCCAGGTATGTTCGTTTATTTAATGGTTATTTATTTTTATGTTCTAACTATGGACATATGGCTAGGGATTGTGAAGTTTTTGACAGGTACAATCATTATCTGTAAAACCCTAGAAGCAAGTTTACAAGATCACGAGATAGGTTCCACGATCATTTTGTCAGAAGAGAATACATGCTATATGGGCCAAATATTGAATGTTTCAAATGCCATAACTATAGCCATAGCACTCATGGTTGCAGATATCATATGGAATTTCCTATGGACAACATTGAATGCTTCAAGTGTCATAACTATGGGCACATGGCTCGAGATGGCAGGAATAAGAAGGTCTGGAAAAGGAAACAGGTACAGGAAGACAAAGTAAATAACAAGGTTTCAGTAGTTATTCTTTCAGGATTTGTAAAAGAAAAAGGTCATGAGGAATTAGTAGTTGCTTCAGATAATGACTCAAGTCAAGATGGCCCATTAGGTGACTCACTATTTTGAACAATCTGGCTTGTTGACTCCTTAATGTTTGTACAAGATGAGTCTATGAAATAGTATATGTCACGAGTCTACTATTGACAAGAAGGTAGTTTGAACAAGATGGTAGTTTCGATAAAGGTTCAGGGGGAGAAAAAAAATTGAAGGATTATAGGTTACCAAGAACAAGACAAGATTAGTCTGCAAAGGATATGCACAAGTGGAAGGAATTGATTTCGATGAAACATTTGCACGAGTTGCCAGAATGGAAGCCATCCGGATGTTTCTCACCTATACATGTTCAAGAAAAATAAAAGTGTACCAAATGGATGTTAAGTCAACATTTCTAAATGGATAATTAGAAGAAAAAGTTTACATCGAACAACCTAAAGGTTTTCTACTATCAGAAAAAGAAGACTATGTTTGTAGGTTAAGGAAGGCTCTGTATGGTCTAAAGCAGGCTCCCAGAGCATGGTATGCTCGTCTTGACGGATATCTACGTCAACAAGGGTTCAAGAAAGGTACTATTGATAGCAATATTTACGTACAAATAGATAAAGATAATTTAGCAATTGTTGAGGTATATGTGGATTATATAATCTTTGGTAGAAATGATGGTCGACTAAGTAAGAACTTTGCTACAAAGATGCAAAGTGAGTTCGAGATGTATTTACTTGGTGAGTTGACATACTTCTTAGGGCTTCAAATATCTCAACAAGAGAAAGGGATATTTATATGTCAAGGCAAGTACATCAAGGAAATGCTCAAGAAATTCAAAATGGAAGATTGTAAACCCGTCCTTACTCCGATGGTAACACGTTGCAAATTGAGCATAGACGACGCATATAAGGATGTGGATCAGAGGTTGTATAGGTCTATGATTGGTAGTCTTCTATATGTAATAGCCTCCCGGCCAGATGTTATGCAAGCAGTTGGACAAGTAGCAAGATTCCAAGCAGCACCAAAAGAATCACATATTATTGTCATCTAAAAAATTCTTTGATATCTAGAGGGCACAATAGAATATGGCTTGTGGTATCCAAAGGGAAACAATCTCATTATTCAAGCCTTTACAGATGCAAATTGGGCAGGAAGTGTTGATGATCGTAAGAGTAATAGTGGAGCAGCATTCTATCTAGGTGGTTGTCTCGTATCATGGTTGACCAAAAAGCAAACCTCAATCTCGTTATCTACAACGGAAGTAGAATACATTGCAGCGGTAGCTTGTTGTACTTAAGTCCTTTGGATGAAACAAACTTTACAAGATCTTCAAGTACAATTAAGTGAGCCTATTCCCATCTTCTATGATAACACCAGTGCCATCAGCATCTCCAAGAATCCTGTCATACATTCAAAACAAAACACATTCCGATAAAATAATATTTTTTTAGAGAACAAGTTGCTGAAAAGAATATCAAACTTGAATATGTTGGTACAAAAGAACAAATCGTTGATATCTTCACTAAACCTTTACATTGTGAAGCATTTGAATATCTTCGCCAGAAGCTTGGGATTCTCCCAAGTTCTCATTAGATTTTCATTATTCAAAAAATAAAGGGGAAGTGGAAGTGTGTATAGGTCTGCAGGATGGTTATGTGTCAGGGGGAGTTACCCTTTGCCATTGATGTCAAAGGGGGAGAGAAGGTAGTAGGAAGAGGTGACCTGATCGCAGGGGGAGTACTTGTGTTGCCATTAGTGCCAAAGGGGGAGATTGTTGATCTAAAGATGATATGAGGTTATCATTGATGTCAACCCAAGTAGCACCAAGGGATACCCTAATATTTCAATGGAATTTTGACTTGACAACTTACTCTTTTTTGAGTCAAGGATCTTCTATATAGATTCTACTCATCGATATGTTTCCGTTGATATATGGCATGCCAAGTAATTCTTCACGGTTTGAGAGATATTCATGTTTGAAGTTAGTAACCCCAGTTAGTGGGCTAAAACCCTATGGGGTTGTGGCATGGCACTCATAATTGGTTTTGGTCATTGAATAGTCAATAATTAATAGTTTTTAAGCTCCTAAAATCCCTCCAATATTCTCTATGGAAGACCCTCTCAACTCTATAAAATGAAATCTTATATATCCTCCAAATGCGGTGATCGTGGAATTGTCGCTATAACTTCATTTATGAAAAGTATTAGATTTTGAAATTAAAACCCATTTGATTCGTAATCCTAATGAACGTCGTGACCAAATTTCAGATATTGTTTCGCTATACCTTGGGAGATATGATCTGTGGAAGTTAGGGTTTTTGCAGGCTTCCGAATTTCATCTCAAAGAAGTGACATTGGGAAAATTGTCATAACTCTCTCTCTGAGAAGAGGATTGGAATTCTGTAAAAAGTGGCAGATAGTGCACAAATTTTAGTTTTTTGTGTATCAATTTCAGAGCTGAAGGAGGAAACAATGACACCTGTCACTTCGTACAAGTTGGCTCTACTGAACTAGTCCATAATTAGGTCATTGTGAGAGGTTGGGCATAACTTTGTCTTGAAGAGTCCAAATCAGGTCAAACCTGTGGCATTGGAAAGAAGACCCAGAGGGATTCTACAGGACCAAATATCACATGTTGGGGATCTGCAATCACAGAGATACATCAGATTAAATATCATGCTCCTAGAAGGCAAGAAAAACTAGATCAAGTGTTGTCAAGGGGTGCAAAGGACCAGACTTTCTAGGGCAACAAAGAGCAAGTTGCAACAAAATGATGTAGCAGAGGTAAGCTATAGGCAAGTATCTTATGTATATGCATGTTCATCTCTTAATTGCATTAGGTTCTTTGTATTCTAATTTATTGTTTTTGTTTAGCACTGACATATGCTCTGTAGGATGAGGTAAGTTTTGCTATTATCATGTCATGGGTATTTCCTTGAAGAATTTTTGTTCGTATTGTATATTCATCAAGAGAAGACTCAATGCATAATCTAATGTTCTGAAGAATGAGAAAGGGTAGATGACAAGAGCAACAATCAAGGTGCAAAACAGAAACAAGAAATTCACCACATGAAGTCTTCAAGTGGGCAACACTGCACACATACATTGTAAAAGTATCATTGTATAGAGTCATTGTAAAAGAATCTTTGTAAAAGTTGTACAAGTGTCTATTTTCCAAGAGTTGAAGGGGAAATGTTGAGAAGTCTTGGATCATCATTAGGTGGTTTTGTCATAGTTGGGGTTATGGTCTAGTGTGTCGTCTTCTTCTACATCATTCTATATCATTGTAAAGTGGACCATTTTCCCTGGTACAGGAGTCCATTCTTCTTTTATTCTTCTATAGGCTGGTAGGGTGGTGCTAGGCTGGTGCATGAAGTCACCAACAAGTTCAAGCCTGTGAAAACTTCAGGGTGGTAGGGTGGTGCTAGGGTGAGTTGTAGCTCATTGGGTGTTGGGGCATCTGTTTAATTGACTACTGAAGAATCTCGAGTGTTGGAGCGTCCATCCAGTGGAAGCTGGAGAAGAATGCTTTTTTAGATTCTAGGAAGTTGGAGCTTTCTTTTCAATTGGATTTGAACATTAAAGAATTATTAGAAAAGCGTTCGGTGGTTTTTGACCTGGAGGGGGTTTTCCACCTAAAATCTTTGTGCCTCCTATGTTCTTTTATTTACTGTTATTACTGCATAAACGTTAATAATAATTGAAGATTAACTAATGCTCTGAAAAGATTTAAAAGTGTTAATTTCTAAGGAATACTGATTCACCCCCCTTCTCAGTATGTTCCAATAAAGGAGGCAGAGAGAGATCCAGAAAAGTAGCATAAAGCCATGATGGGCAGCGTAGAGCCTGAGAGGAGGTCCGAATTTGCTAGAAAATTCTAGTTTCAGAGCCAGAAGCTAGGGTGTGAGACCGGGAGGGCATAAAGTCTAAGTTATAGAGGAAAATTGATCAACTGAAGGAGAGACGCAGCTCCCAGAAGCTGTGACGCAGAGCACTGCAATGATTACACAAAGGAAACTAAGGGCTAGCCATTTAGTGGCTAGATCAGTGCTGGATTGCCAGTGATAGTATGAGGTATATCTCACTCATCTCTCTGTCAGTCAGATTCTTTGTATTGGATAGCCAACAAGGCATCCAAAGATTGTATTAAAAAAACTACTGCTTAATAATACAAATCCTCAATTGCTGTACCAGTTTTCCTGCATTAGGTTTTTTTGGGGACATTTGTCCAAAAATAACCGTGTCACTTGTGTTGTATATTTATTTCTTGCTCATTTCACATATAATTTCAAGTAGTGAAGGTTGTAGTTATATTTACTTCAATATTTACAGTAGAACATAATAAATAACTTGTATGGATTAACAAGTAGGAGAAGTAATATTAGTTTACTGCAGTAGTGATTCGGGTTTTCTCGAATTTTCACAGTGGTAAGGTATGCTAGGTAGTACCAAGGAATGTTAGAGTGCTAGGGAAACATGCCAAGATGTGTCAAGTACCAAGGTGTGCCAATGCGTTCCAGGGAGTGCGGCAGAAACACGAGGGAGAACTAGTTCAAAATGCATGGAAATGAATGAATAAGAGTGTGTGATAGGGAGTGTCAGTGAGTTCCAAGTGTGCTGAGAGAGTGACAAAGTTATATGCTAGGCAGTGCCAAGGCATGTCAAGGAGTGGTGTAGTGTGTTAGGGAGTGATAAAGTATGTTAAGGAGGGAGTGATAAGGTATGTGAGGCAGTGTTAAGGCATTTTAGAGGCTAGGGAAACATGCCAAGATGTGCCAGGTGCTAGGGTGTGCCAATGCATGCCAGGGAAACACAAGGAAGCACTAGTTTCAAATGCATGGAAATGAATGAATAAGAGTGTGTGAAAAGGAGTGTCAATGAGTTCTAGGTGTGTTAAGGAGGTAGTGACGAGGTATGCTAGGTAGTGCCAAGGAATGCTAGAGTGCTAGGGCGACATGCCAACATGTCTCAAGTGGCAAGGTGTGCTAATGCGTGCTAGGGAGTGTTAGGGAGTGCGATAGAAACACTTTCAAAATGCATGGAAATGAAAAAATAAGAGTGTGTAATAGGGAGTGTTAGATAGTTCCAAGTGTGCTAAGGAGGGAGTGACAAATTTATATCTAGGCAGTGCTAAGGCATGCAAGAGTTACACGACATGCGAAGGAGTGGTACAATGTGCTAGGGAGTGCTAAATCATGCCAAGGAATGTAGGGGATGCCAATATGTGCCACATAGTGCTAAGGGATTGTTATACGTGCTAGGTGTTATGGCATGTCAAGATGTAAACTATGTTGCTTCGTTGTTTTATGGCCATGGTTGGAAGCGGGCCTTGACTTGGTAACTTGTTAAGTGGGATGAGTTAATATTGGACATAAGTAGCCTAAGATGAGTTATAGGCCATTCTTAGGTGAATAAGGCATAATATAGTTTTAGTAATTGTAACTTGGTCAAGATGTTTTAGTCGAGGTAGGACTTGGTCGGTTCCCAAGTCTTAAAAAAAATAAGGGTAGTTATGAGGGCATGATAGCTAAGGAGTGTCAGGGCGTGCCAAGGAATGAAAATGTGTGCTAACACATGGCATACAATGTTAATGCATGTTGAGGAGTATTGGGGAGTGTCAGGGTATCACAAGGTAGAACTAGTTCAAAGTGCATGGAAACGAATGAATAAGAGTGCCTTTGAGGGAGTGTCAGTGAATTCCAGGTGTCTCGAGGATGAAGTGTGTTAGGAGAATTTAAGAATATGAATTGCAAGAGGTAAACCTACGATTATGACAAGGGGATGGACAAAGAAATTTTAGACAAAGGGAGACTTTGAGCTAGGGACAACACTATTTTTTCAATGACTTAGTTGGGTTCCCAAGTCACAAAATAAGTAAGGCTATCTATGAGGGTATGGGACTTGGGGAATCTGATCAACAAATGGCACATGTCTTGGTGCCTTAGTATTATCACGAAAAAGTTTCCTAGGTCTATTTTCTTTTGGATCACGAGAGTTCTGAGCAGGTATCGGTCAAAAAAGCTAGAACAATTTTATTTATTTTTATTTTATTTTATTCTTTTTAATGTTTTTGTAGGTTCGTTTTAAGGTCAAAACTTGAACAAGGATGCATATTTTCTTGTTGAAGCCATAGTGAAATCTAGGATTCAAGATAGCCATTCATTGTTTTTCTTATTCTTTTTTTTCTCTGAAATTGTAAATTTTTATAAAAAAGATTAATGATTTTCAATTTCAGGCAGCAAAAGACTTCAAGAAAAACATGCTAAAAACAAGACTTTGACTGAGGTCTTAGGATAGTTTTTTTATTGATCTGAGCTAGGTGAGTAGGATAGGATCCATGTCGGAACAATTCTGGAGATGCCCATGTGGTCGGTTTCTTCATTGGATGCCTGTAACCTGCTAAACCTTGAAATCAGCTGCGGAATTCTCGACTAGTTGCGGAATCAAGCCACATTCCGTAGCTAAGTTGCAAAACCTTATTAAAACATGATATAATGTTTTGAGGAGCACTACAAACCATAACCAATCAATTTTGGACAATTTGAACCTATCAAAGCAGTTGGGTTTTTTTTTTTTTTGAATCAATTAAAATGATGAAGTTTATTTTGTCTCCTTTTTTTTTTAACATAAAAATTCTTTTTCTGATCCTCCAGATCACATAAGGTATAGGAGGAGAGCCTACTCAAGAATTATTATTATTATTTTTTTTTTACATAACAATCCTTTTTCTGATCCTCGAGATCACACAAAGTGCAAGAGGAGAGCATACTCAAGATTTTTTTTTTTTTTTTTAGATGTAAGAAATAAGGTCTCCTAATTACACTTCCTCGGCAACGACGCCAAAAATTCTAGTCAATTTACCGTCTTAAATTGCTCTACATAAATTATCAATCCAGGTATCGTAAATTGATCAAGTGTGGTGCACCATATGTGCTTAGTTAACCTTTTTCTTACTTCGTTGTTTTATAGATTTTATTTTGTTTTGGGGTTTTTTTCTTGTTGATCTCCTAAAGTATCTAATGTAAATGGAAATCCTATTCTAAGGTCTTAAAAATACTTTTAAAGGTCAAGTATGGATATAGATTTCAAGACAAGGTCTATGTCCCTAATGGTAACTTCCAAAACTTAGCACTTTAAAAGATCTTAAAACATGTTTTTGATGGAATTAGTACTTAAACAAAAGTGTAAGTATGCAGCTACTTCAATCAAGCAAAAGATGAAATATTGATCATGAAATCACTGTCTCTGCTGCTTGTCTAAATACGGAAATAAAAGTTAAGCTATTGCACTCAAAGAAATAAAAAATTGCAAGGAAAGTAAAACTAAAATCAAATTACACATTCATAATTTGATCCCTCGCCAGTAGTCCCACTATGGCTTTTGGAGGTAACTGTCAATGATATGAGCAATTTAATATCTAATTGCAGAAAAGTAAAACTAAAATCAGATCACATCAATTCATAGTCTAACCCCTGGCCAGTTAGTCTCGTTATGGCTTTCGGAGGTAATCATCAACAACTTGAGTAATCTGATATCTAATTGCAGAAAATTAAACTTAAAATCAAATCACATCAATTCATAGTCTGATCCCTCGCCAGTTAGTCTCACTATGGCCTTCGGAGGTAATCGTCAACAACTTAAGTAATCTGATATCTAATTGCAGAAAAGTAAACTTAAAATCAAATCACATCAATTCATAGTCTGACCCCTCGCCAGTTAGTCTTGCTATGGCTTTTGGAGGTAATCATCAACAACTTGAATAATCTGATATCTAAACTAACTAACAAAGCAAATTAATAAGACTGAAATCAAAGCATAACTGAAATTGAAAAGCTAAAAAAAAAACAAAGTCAGCAGAGACGTAAATCTCATGTTACTATTTGATGCAAAAACATGTAAAGAAAAACTAATTTACAATCAACCGGTTGAACACACTTACATGAATTAAAATTGCATGAATGGAAAATCTAATCTATCAAACTTGAAAGCAATCAAATGAC